>PVKU01003276.1:0-185513 GCA_004027475.1 Anoura caudifer
TTTTTTTTTTTTTTGACAGGAAGTAGGATTTGTTGGTGAGTGTTAAGGTGGAAGCAGAGACTTATGAGTGCAGAGCCCACCATTTTCCCGGGGAACCACGATTAGGGATGTATTTGACCCCAGACATCTGGGATGAGCTGCTTTTCAGCCACCGTGTGACTTCATTTTCTTGTTAATGCCCTTTGATGCACAAATTTTTAAAAACAGGTCCAATTTATCTATTTTTTCTTTTGTTGCCATATCCAAGACATTGTTGTCAAATCTAACATCATGAAGATTTTTTACCTATGTTTTCTTCTAAGATTTTTATATTTTTAGCTTTTATAGTAGTTTTTTTGTATATGTTATAAAGGAAGTGTCCAACTTCATTCTTTTGCATGTATGTATCCAGTTTTCCCAGCTCCATTTGTTGAAAAGAGTATTATTTCTCCATGAATGGTCTTGGCATCCTTGTCAAAAACTAACTGACCATATACGCAAGGGTTTATTTCTAGGCTTTGTATTTTATTCTATTGGTCTGCCTTTATGTTAGTACCACACTGTTTGTTTTAATCCTCATCTGAGGATATGTTTATTAATTTCTAGAGAGAGAGAAATATCAGTGTGAGAGAGAAATATTGATCAGTTGCCTCCTGCACGCTCCTCAACTGAGGATCGAACCCACAACCTAGGTATGTGCCCTGAGCAAGGATCAAACCTGCAACTTTTTTTGGTGTACAGGATGACACTCCAACCAACTGATCCACCTGGCCAGGGCAATACCACACTTTTTTAATTACTATAGCTTGTAAATGGTAAGTTTTGAAATCAGGAAGTATGAGTCCTCCAACTTTTGTTATCAGCATGCATTTCTGAAGCGTATTTTTAAGAGTAGTAAAATATTAATCTTCAAAACTTTAATACAGTAACTAAACTATTTTCTTCCCTTTGGTACACTGAAAGGATAGAATGAAGATGCTCTTGCTTCCTTGTACCAAACCTCACCACCTGTCTCCACAATCCCTCTGGAAGGGTTAGGGGAATAAGGGAGGCGTTGACTTTGGGTGTAAAGAATCTGCTCGAAGAAACATGGGAAGAGCTGGACAGGTGGAGGAAAGCCATGCTCCTGGGAAGGGAAGGAGCTCCCTGCGGAAAAGAGAATGGGGGTGGGATAGTGCTTTAAAAAAGGAAGCAGGGGGTTTACTGGAGATGGTTCCCGGGGTCTAGGAGCTGATTCTAGGGATGTTACCACGAATGAAGAGGGCTGTCCTGCCCAAGTGGGTGGAGCTGGCACAGGATCAGCCTTGGTGCATGGATCAGGCCCCCGCACCAGGTCCTGGTGGGTGGTGGTGCCAAACGGAGCCAGCTGGAGACCAGCTCAGCCAGGACACTGGTTTTTAATGCCACCTCCACTACAGTTCGCATACTATATTGATGTTCTTCACCCCCAGTACCAGCACAGGAAGAAAAAGAAATCCTAAAACTATTTTATTTCTGGTATAATTTCTACTCTTTCCTCCTACCTCTTGCTTTTTAAAAATTTACTTCATGTAGAAAGCCATGATGCCTGCAAGTCAGGCATCTGGCTAGAGCAAAGGGTTAGATAACAAGAACATCATGGTTCAATTCACCCATGGGTGAGGGGCTTGACTGGTGGTCTGAGCAATGTGATGTGGAAGGGAACAGGGCAATGAGAAGGACAAGGGAGGCCCCAAGTGTGCAAGAGCCAGCCATGAAACTCCCATCGGTCATGGCAGCCAGGGTTGGGGCAGTGAGAGGCGAGAAGCAAGCTGTGATCAGCAGGTAGGTGGGGCAGTTCAAGAGATGGAAGGGAGGCAAGAATCGAAAGTTTGCTTGAGACTGGCTTAGGCGAGTGGGGGAGTTACTGGCTCCAGGCACTTACAGAAAGAAGGCGGTTGGTTCATGTAACACCTCCTGAGGCCAGGAGAGCATGTGCGCTCCAGGAGGGGACGGGAGAATGCAGTAAGGACCCAGGGGAAGGTGTTCAAGATGTTCAATGAGCCTGGAGGCCAGGGGAGCTCACTCTGAAGGTATGTTTGCCAATCCTCGGCATCCAGATGGTTAAAGCCATCCTAGATAATGGAGGGGATCACCCAGGTAGAGTATGCAGGGAGGGGAAAAAAGAGGTCAAGGTAAAAATCTCTGTGCTCCACCAGCGCCAGGGAGCCAATTACACAGAAACCAATGCACGTGGTTTCTAAATCCCTAAATACATACCTCGTTTTATACTACACACCTTCCTGATTCTGAACACACACACACACGCGCGCGCGCACACACACACACACACACACACACACACACACACACACACGGCGTGTCGATGGCTGGTTGTTTATTTCAGGTGGGCTAGAGGCGGCCTTCAGACGTTGGTGACATTGTGGCATCTGTGGGTGAGATGCCCGCAGCACTGCTAGGAGTTGGTTTTTGCCTTTCTGCGAGGAGCCCCGCGTCAGGCCCTGAGTGCATGAGGATGGAGAAGACGGTCAGAGTCTGTAATTCAGAGTCTGATGGGGGAGCCGAGGTGGATACACAAGAAGAACCATTATCCCAAGATGGGGTGAGCCAACCGCCACCTAAGGAAGTTCTGTGTCAAAAGGAAAGGGACACTAAGGAAAGAGTGCCTGTTAACTGAGCAGCTGCCTGTGTATTTTCTTTCTTACATCCTCACAAGGTTTCCCTGGGGGGATGGTGCCCTCCTTTTGGACCCCAGGAAGCTTCAGCTCACAGAGGTTTATTTGCCCAGAACCAATCAACTGGAGAGCATGTGCGGCTCCCTCTAGAGTTGATCCATCTAATTACAAGTTCGTGTTTTCATTAGCTGCTCTCTGCAATGCCCCTCCCAACCAATTTTTGATTAAACCATGTTTCTTTTTTGTTTTATTTTATTTTATTTTTATTTTTATTTTTATTGTTGTTCTTGTACAGTTTTCTGTCTTCTACTCCCATCCCAGCCCACCGCAAAACTGTATTTCCACCATCTGTCTTCACAGCTGCTCTCCTGCCTGCGTGGCACCTTCTGTCCCACCGAGCACTCCTTACATCTGCCACCAGTTGGCCCTGCTGGCCGGCTTTATCTTAACCGGCCTGAAGGGATTGGCGGAATTAGGCTTTCCTTTCCGTCTTCACCCCTCCCAGGTCAGGTGGACCTTTCGTTTTGGTGAGGTAGGACTTCGTGGTGCGGTGCTCTATTCCCGTTTCTAATGGGCGAAGCTGCACCTTGCTTCCCGTCCGTGCCTCAGTTGGAAGCCAGGCGTCATCTTTAACTGTCCCGGGGCGGTCTGCCAACATTGCAGGGCCAGCAGCTTCCCGAACTGTGACGAAGGTGCCCTGGCGTGGACATTAGGGGGAGGAGGTGGGGAAGGTTGTGATAGTTTCTAGTGTTCTTTTACTGTTCTTTGCAGGAAAGGTGGGACTTCATGGGACTTGCAGGTGGAAGAAGAATTAAGTCCTCCCATACTTCTTGAAGTTAGCTTTAATTACTGGAGAGTTAAAAACTACATTGATACAGTTTTTATTAAGGTGGAGTTTTATGACAAAAATAACAGCATAGTTTATCACTGTATTACCAATTACAAGTGTGATTTTACATCTCTTTATAATCATTATTGTTAATAGTATAATGAAAGCTTGATGTGATTACAAAAAGTTTATCTCCTCCTGAGTGGACATCCCAAGGGTTTAGTTGCCAATATTTTAATGCTATATTCTAATCACATGATTAACTGTCAATATGTGGACAAAAGTTTACTTGAGCTCAGTGTTCACTGTCTTCACTTTAGGCAGCTTTACTAAGAAGGGAAATAAAAGAGAGTTTGGCAAGGATGTGGGCTCCCTGCCTTATGTAAGCTGGCTTCCTTCCCACCTCCTGTGGGGAGAGCAGAAAGTGGAAGGGGGAGGCATGGCGGTGCGAAGCTCCTGCCCACGGCTCCAAATGGAAAGAAGGAGGAAACCATCGTGTTTGTTAACTAGTTGGAGAAAGAAACAGATACAGGCTCCGAGGCCACCATTTTGCCCTTCCCGTCCCTTGCCTCTGATGGCTGACGCACATTAGGTCCTCAATGGGCTCTCCAATAGAGCCATGCGGCCTCATGGTCCAGGAACGAGACCCAGGACCTGGCTGCCTTTTGGCATTCCATTGCTGAGTGTTACTCTACAATGCCCCCTGGAGGTGAGAGGCTAACAGGCACACTGTTAAGCATGTTCCGGATCCTGAAGGACTTGGGAAGCCACAAGGAATGGGTTCTATGACTTTACTTGACAATGAACTTCAGCCCCCTTCCTCCATGGGAGGATGTCCTGGTGGTGGCAAGGACCTTGGCCTCAGCATGGAAAGTTCTTTTGTTTTAAGTTTGGTTTTGTGTTTTATTCAGTGAAATAAGCCAGTCAGAGAAAGACAAATACCATATGATTTCATTTATATGTGGAATCTAATGGACAAATTGAACTAACAAGCAAAATAGAGACAGACTCACAGATGGAAAACAGAAGACAGCTAATGGGGAGGAGGTTAGGGGGTGGAGGGATTGAGCAAAAAAGAAAAAGGACTCGTGGACAACAGGGTGGTGATTGCTGTGGGAAGGAGGTATAGGAGGACTAAATGGGAATAGAAAAACATAATAAAGATTATAGTTAAAAAATTTGTGTTTTATCGTTTCCTCTTCATAGTTTACTAAATTCCTAAATGGTTATAATAAATATATTTTTAATGTTCTTCCATTTTTCTTTATCTTACAAGAAAAGGAACATTGAAGGTGGAAAGGTCTTGAAGAATAAGTAAGAAGTAAGGGCTGGCTTTCTTGTTCAATCTTCCTGACCCCGTATTTCTATTAACAAAAGAAGGGGAAAGAATGTTCCAGGTAGAGGGAACTATAGGAACAAAGAACCATCGTGCATGACATGGAAAGAAAGGCTGGAGTGAAGATAAAATAGTGGTTTGGGAACAAATGATGAAGGCTCTTGGATACCATAGTAGCTGCAGTTTGGACTTCGTTCCACAGGCAATAGGGAGCCTTCAAAGGCTCTAGGAGATAAGAGATGTGATCACATTTATCCTTTTAATAAGTGACTTTGGTATCAGTGCGGAGGGTGGATTAGCAAGGAGTCCAGGATAGCAGTTAGGAGGCGGTTTGTTATTGCAAAAAGAAAAAAAAAAAGCTTAGGAGAGATGGTGATGGTCTAAATTAAAGCAGCCTGGGGATGATTGGGCCATATTGGGAAGATTACATTGTACAAAGTATTCACGGGACTTAGTTATATAAAAGGCAAAAAGATAACTTTGCCAACGTAAGAAATATTCAAACCTGCAGAGAAGTTTTGTGAGTCTGTTCGCGCCAGACTGATGACAATCGCCAGGAAGTGAAACCCCGGTGGGTTGAGGAAATGCTCCCGAGAATGGCAGCTCTGCACCCTGCTTTGTGCGTTACAAAACGTACGTGGGCTACAGGAGAGCCGTTGGTGATAGATGCGGGAGACAGGAGAAGGCAAAGCAGGGAGATGTTGGGATTGGATGAAAAGTAAAATGGTAGACACATACTTTTTTTTACACAGGTGGGTACAGGGTAGTTAACAGACAACAATTAGCACCATAATAATAATGAGGGGATTTGCGGTCTCTGCTTTGGTATGGTATCTGTGTTTTGAGGGGTGGGAGTAGGGGGAAGGAAATAACTTTGACATACCAAAGGGATGCTGTTGTAGATGTGAAAAGACAATAGACAGGCCTTATTAAGATAAAAGTTGACTTTTGTCAGGGAAGAACCTAGCCTAGGACATGACTACCCGCGTAAACCGCTTTTAGTTCATGAGTTTTAATTGCAGGCCCTCCCGTGTGGTTACTTGAGGTCTCTGCGTTTGTGAGGCTGCCCCGCAGGCCTCTCCTGAGCTGGTCAGGTTAGTATGTGGCCCCTTTTCTCGTCCACACTTGGAGAAAAATAGTGACCTTAAGTGTGAGCCCGAGACAAAATGGGTACATTGGTCAAGAAGAGATTCCTTTGGGGCTGGGCTCAGAGAAGAGGTCGGGACCGAAGACGAGTATTTGGAAGTCAGCCAGGTAGGCAAGAAAGGTGATGTTCCTGAGGGTCCTGCAGTGGGAGAACGCAGCCTGGGAGAAGACAGGACCCAGGACAGAGCCTTTAGTGGGGGAGTCGCCACGAAAGAGACTGAGAAGGAGCCAGCTGAGGTCCAAGGCCCACAGGGCAGAAGCCAGGGAGTCCTGGTCAAGAAGGAGCGGAAGTTTAGGGAAAACACTGCAAGGAAAAACTAACTTTTGGCCATAACGCAGTCCCTGGTGGGCTTTTGAGAAGGTCGTTTCCAAGGAACAAGAGGCAGGAATGAGGTCCTGGTGGTTGAGGCATGGACAGCGGGCAAGAAAGTAAAAATGAAGCCCCCAAACTGCTCTTGGGAGGCTGTGTAGTGAAGGAAAGAAGAGCTTTGCAGGCTGAAGTGGAGAGTTTTCCATTTGCGTAGCTCATTAGTTTGCAAAGCACTTTGACATCCATTGCCTCACTCAGCTCCCAAGACAGCTCAGCAGGTGGGAAGGGCAAGTCTTGATGTGCCTGGGCACGAAGTGAGGTTAACAGGTTAAAGGCTTGCCCAAGGTCATCTAGAGCAAATAGGTGGAAGAACTGAGTTTAGAATTCAGGTAATTTGGCTCTCAATTCAATGATCTTTCCACCAAACTTTATCTCTTTTAATATTGGATACTGAAGGCCATCGAGTTCCTTGCTAAAGGGGTTTTGATCTCATCCAGGGGACGATGGGAGCAATCGGAAGCTTCTGTGCGCAGGAATACCATATTTAAATCAGTGCTTGAGGGAGACAAATCTGGCAGTGAGCGTAGGAGGTGTTCGTGGCACAGACAGACACCTCAGAGAGCAGACAAACCATTAGGACCTGGCTTCACACGGGGGCTCAGCTGGAATGAACATTGCGTTGTACTTGAGAAAGTTATTTCCCTTTCAGTTTGGTGGATTCTTTTTTGTTTGTTTTATGGAGAGGATGCACTTTGCCAGTGTTTTTTAAACACCCTTCAAATACTCTCTGATTTCCGTTTTGATCAAAAAGAGAGCTCGCCTCAGGTTGAGGACGGCAGTCCTTAACTGGCTCTGGCCAGAATTGAATTACATGGCTTTGCGTTCACTCTATTTTCGTGATACTCTCCAGTTGTGACAAGTAGTGCTGATTTTCACTTATTGTAGTTACAGAAAGGTTACTCTCAAATACACCTAATTGAAAAAAGTCAAATTAAGGAAAAATAATAAGTCGATTCTGAGCTGGGTGGTAAACACATACAGGAGAAAAAATGGCGAATGTGCATTTTAACCATGAGAAGTTGGGCAATTCTTGTATTGGAAACTATTGCGAGAGGAGGGAGGAGGCCTTTGTCCAGGGTGGGATGATGGCAGTGGAAATGGAAAGTCTCTGATTGACATTTTAAAGGAGCAAAAGGAATTTGGGTATCTTCTGCATCATTTCTCAGGATGCTTACAGAGGCAAAAACAGAAAACATCAATAAAAAAGGCTCGTGCAACGCAACGAATTTATTACCGCACATCACAAGAAGCTGCAAGGCGAGGTTGCTCCAGACTGACTGTCAGCAGCTCACTGACCTCACTAAGGACTCATCTTCCTAACACCTTCTGACGTTGGCACATAGCTGTGGTTCCATGGCCTCAACGTGGCTGACGTGGTTTGAGCAGATCCCATCAGGACGTACGATGCTTCAGAGCAAGAAAACATCTCTTCTGGAGATGAAGAATGAAGCATGCAGAAACCTTTCCCTAACGGCACCCACACCAGCATTTTCCTTCAGGAGCTGCTGCTCCAAAGTATGTCACTGATCGTGCAGAAACCAGTCGTTGCAAGGGGGAATGAAATTACCGTGACTAACCTAGACTAGTTAGGGTTTGTTCTCTGAGCTGGGGAGAGGGACCTTTCCTGCAGGATTTACCAGCATAACGGGGCTCCGTTAATGAGCAAACAGGGTTGCCAGGCAGTCATCTTTTACAACTTCTACCAGGGGTTCTGAGATTCCTCACACTAGCTCTTGAACGTAAGTGGGAGGTTCCTGAGGCTTGTGGGTTTTTACATGTTAAATTTTATTGAGCTCTTCTCTCCATGTGTTGGATTACGGCACAGCGAAATACTTCCACTGCAAAGTCAACTTCTGGTTTGGTGATGCACATGGGAGGCGCAATGCGGAACGTCTGAGGAGACACGGGAGAAGAGAGGCACCATCGGCATCGGTTCACGTACGACTCTGAGCAAAGGCGCTACGCTAGGGCTCTGGAACTCTGGTGGTGGCATCTTTCACGTTTCCCTCATGGGTTGGTCTTTCCACTGCTGATCCCAGGCCATTCACCTTCCAGTCTTGTGAAAATTCTGGCACCACCTGGCTGTATCCCTTTTCCTTTGTGTTATCTGCTCACCTCCTGGTCCTTGTACCTCCTTCATGAGATCATAGGTACCTATCTACACCCCATTTCTGCCACCACCCAGGGTGACCTCCAAGCCCATGCGTACAACCCAACAAACGCTCTTCTTGGTTCCTTGGTTGCTGCAACCCCCAGAACCTTCATCTCTGCTTCTCTGCATCCATTTATTCACCCCCGCAGCCAGGGCTACAAGCCGCCTTTTCCCAAGGAACAATTCAATTTCTGATTCCCATGGCAACTGTCCTTTTCAGGAAGACTTCCATCTCCCCATCCCTTCATTGTCTTGAGACCTATCACCCACTCAGATCTCTTCTCTTTTCTCCCCAGCCTGGAGCACTGGCTGACTGTCTGAACTACTCTCTCACCTGCCCCCTCACTATGCTTGCATTTCCTTCCACCCTCTGCGGCTGCACCCACGCCCCAAAGTCCCAGCCCTGATCAAAGCTGTAATTGAACTGCTTTGCGCCAGCACAGGTATCTGAGAAGGGGTAAAGAAGATCATGCCGCCCAGCGATGGACACCACTAGATAGGCAGGGTCTCCAAATTCTGCTGTTCCCCTAAGTTTTTCTTGTTCTGTCAGCTTCCCTTTTCATTCTAAACCTTTTTCATTCCTCTCAATTTCCTAGCTCCACTCCTACGCCTCTCGTTCTATTTCATAGCCAGTCTTGCCTCATGCTTCTCAGAAGCTGTCAGGCAAGATCTTTCTATAAACTTGTTTGCTCCCATCCCACATCACTGTATCTTGGACTGAAGGTTCAGAGATTGAGGTGTCTCTTCTATTCAACTCCAAATCATCCACCTGTGCCCTTGGCCCTGGATACTCCCATCACCATCCCTCCAGGAAATATCCCTGTGTTTTGCTGCTTCTTCAACTTCTTCTCATCTTCCCCTCAGCCTATACCCATAAGCAGGTTTATAGGTCTCATAACCCAAATCCAAACCACACCAAATAAAAATCTGTTGGTTGCCTGGTCCCTTCTAGCTACCATACGAATGCTACCCTCTTCTTTCATGCAAACTTACTAAAAAGACAGGTTGATGATACTTACTGGCCATTGTTTTCCACCTGCCTTCCCTCTGTGCACATCTCAACCCACTGCAGTCTGGTTTCTGCCCACCAACCTTCCAACACTGCCCGAGCTAAAGCCGCCGGGGACCTGCGAAGCACGGAATCCTACGGCTTGTTTCCATAGTCGCCGCCGTGGTCCTTCCTTCTCCGGGAAGGAGAAGCATGCTTTCCTGCTTCTGCGCTGCATGCTCTCCTAGTTTCTCTCACACTTCTCGGCCCTTTGTTTTGTTGCTGCTCAGGGACCCTTTCCACTACAGGTGTCTCACTGCATTTTTGATGTAGACACACTTCCCAGGAGGTGTCCTCATCTTGCTACTTACTTATGTGCTGGTGGCTCCCACATTGTGACGTTTACCTTAATCCTTTCCTCTGAGCACAGACTTGTCTATGGAAACGATGTCCCTAAGCCCCTCCAACGGAGCCAGTCCAAAGCTGAGCTCATCTTTACCCTGCCTAAACCAAGTTAGGCGTGAGGGATCCCTCCTGGACTCCCCCTCGCTCTTCACGCCCAAGTCCTGTGCACTTACTTCCAGCATCGCTCTCTGAATTCTCCCCTATCACCATGGCTCCCGCTCCAGTTCAAGCAGCACCATCCACCAACCCTCCCGGGACACCCTGCCTGCAGTCTTGTCCCCTCAGCCTTGCCCTCCTCAGAGGACAGATGCGGAAATCAGACTGCCTGCGTTTGGATCCTGGTTCTGCCACGAACTGGCTGTGGGACTTGGGCAGTTTACTTTGCCTCACTGTGCCTTGTTATCTTCATCTGTAAAATACGGGTAATAAAAGTCCTTACTTCATAGCCTCGCTGAGAGCATGACGAGAGTCCATACGTGCAGAGCCAGGCTTGTTATTATCATCGGTCACTGCCCGAGCCTCAGGCGGCAGCCGCGCTAGCGTGGGTGTGCTCTCTGCACGCTGCGCGGGTCCCCTTGCGCCTGGAGTGCGCATCCCACTGTTTAAGGCTCGGCTTAGCCAGAAAGCCTGGCCTAGGAGTCCCTGCTCTTTCTTCTTACCCCTCCTATTTTTTTCTAATCCTCACCTGTGCACATGCTTATTGATTTTTAGAAACAAGGGAAGAGAGGGAGAGAGAGAGAGAAAGAAATATCAATGTGAGAGAGAAACATTGATCGGCTGCCTCTCTATGCAGTGAGTGCTCTGACCGGGGATTGAGCTCGAAACCTGGGACCGAACCTGCGATGTAGGCTTGTGCCCAGACTAGAAATCGAACCTGCCACCTTTTGGTTTATGGGATGACACTCCAACCAACAAAGCCACACTGGCTAGGGCTCCACTATTCCTTTTTATAGCTATTAATGAGCTTACTATGTTGCATAGTAATTTTTTATTGATATATCTTTCTCTCCTGCCAGGTCCATGAAGGGGGAGACCAAATCTTATTTATTATTGCAGCTTTAGCAGCCAGCACAGCAACCGCTGCTTTGCATGTGTTTGCCAGATGAGTAAGGAGTAACCGAGCAAGTAAGCAATCAGTTGTTTCATGTCTTTATAAGCTGTGCATTTTAGGATTTTTAATGGTTACTCTGTTTGATTGTGCTGGAAAGTCTTTGAGAGCAGGATCAGAAAAACTCATGAGTATGCCTTAGCAGAAGCGCTCACCCTGGGCTGGTGCGGTGCGGTTCGGTCTGGGCCGGGAGAGCGCCAGGCCTGTTGATTGACAGGCTGAGGAGGAGTTGAGGAAAAGGAGAAGTTGCAGATACAAGGCGTGAGGGACGAGAGCAGGGAGGGAGATGCAGGTCGGGACAGGAGTGGCACCTTGCTCGAACCTTTAGGAAAGGAGGTAAGAAATGGATGTGGGGACAGATGAGTGGATAGAGAACTCTTGCCTAGCAGCTTCCACCTCCTCTGAGAATGCGGGTGGCAAGAGTGTTCACCGAAACAGTGAGAGGCAGGAACGCAATGTGGAGCCTGGGAAGAAGAGCCGACGTCCATAATGGGAAAGCAAGATGACGAAGGACAAGACGAAATCTGGGGAGGGGCTGAAGTTACCCTAGACCTTAAATCTCTGCCCCAGAACCTGTCCCTGGTGAAGGTCCTGCTGGTCGAGCAGGAGGATCTGGGTGTCTGCACGCCCCCCCCGCCCCGCCCCCCGCCAGGGTAAAGGGCACTGGGAGAGGCCGATTTGGAGTTCTGCATTAGGGACCTGGCCTGGGTAGTCCCCCACTTCTCCTGAAGGGTCCTGGGCCTGCCAGTGCTGTTAGGTTGCTTCTGGGCACAGGGGCCCCTAAGTCTTAGCAGTTTTAGGGTTCATAGTCAGAGCCCAGGGCTCAGTTAAGAACAACTAGGATGGCTCTTACAGGGGTTACAATGAGCTCATATATGAGACAAAATGCTTACTGTATGACTGTTACAACCTGTACTCTGGTTTGTCCTCTGGTCCTCTGTCCTCTAGTTTGTACTGTCATCTAGGCCTTGTTAGACTGTTCTCTAACCCTCACAGAACCGTGAAAACAAAACCACTTGAGCACACTGCCCCCTAGTGGCCCTAAGCTCACTGCCACTTTCTTTTGACACTATCGGAGCCCTATGGCTACGGGAAGTGAGGCTGGGTCCCTTAATATACTCCTTTAGAAAAGTGACCAGCATTGTGACATCAGGGAGATGCCTGACTAAGGTGACAGGTAAACACTGGCTTTTCTCTTACCTGAGAAAAAACGCCCCCTCTGCCGATGATAAGACCCATGCTTTTGCAGTCCTCATGGATTTGATTGACTTCTTCAAGGGGAAGAGGCTGGCGGCTCGTCTGTAAATATATTTATGAAACATTTTTATT
Source organism: Anoura caudifer (assembly GCA_004027475.1). Classification (NCBI taxonomy): domain Eukaryota; kingdom Metazoa; phylum Chordata; class Mammalia; order Chiroptera; family Phyllostomidae; genus Anoura; species Anoura caudifer. The sequence goes on from PVKU01003276.1 coordinate 12,297, forward strand.
TGGTGTTTGAATGGTTACGGACACTATATCCAAGAGGAAAAAAAGCAACCCGAGCAATCAATGTTCTTCATTCCCTCTTAATCTCTCTCTTCCCCAGTAATGGAATAAAGCTGTTAAGTGGATTTTGGGGGAGGTGGTTATTAAATATTAGTAATATTATGAACATTTAACATTATTAATAATTATCATTAATAGAACAGTATTAATACTGTTAATAATATTCACTATTTGATTTTGATAAATATTATCAAAAGTTGATAATATTTGTTTAATCCCAATTTATGTACCAATTCCTAAGGATGAAATGAAGTTTAATGCAGATAGCCACTGAAGCTTGGCTTTGCTGAAGTTGCCCTGCCAACTTGCTTCTGTACCCGCTGAATTTGGGGTCTGCTTTATTTTTGTGGAGATTCTCCTGTACTCTTCACTTTGTTTTGCCCTGTAGAGAGCTCATTTCAAAGCCCAGGAAATGGCGTAGGATTTGCTCAAGTACAGGAACGGCCAATCCTTCCCTGGGCCAACAGCACCTGGGCAGCTGGGACGGGCATTTGTCTTTATCTGTCCTGTGTGTGAAATTCGCTCTTTCCCCTTGAGACTTAATCCTCCAGGGTTAGGAAAGGTAAGAGCTTTCAGGGCCAAGAGGCTGTTTCAGGTCCTTAGGCATCTGAAGTAGGTCCCTACCTGTGGGCCCAGACATGCCAGCATCCCTGCAGAGACACTGTGGTGGGGGCCTGACCTTTCTGTGTGTCCCCTGTGCTCAGAGTCTGTGAGTAGAAGAGTCTCCTCCTCAGTTGTTTCAAGTCAGTGTGTCTGCTTGACCTGGAAGTTTTTTGAAACTGTGGATATCTGGGCCTCACATGGGATCTATCAAATGAGGACATTTGTGGCAGGGCTTGGGCAGCTTTACTTGTAAAGTGACCCTCAGGTGACAGGGACGGAACTACAGCTGTGCTGCTGAGGGCCGTCAGCTGGGCTGCAGCACAGCTGTGCTCACATCAGCTCCCGCCTGGCTCCGGTTTCTGAGGCACAAGATGTGCCCCTTCCGTCCCTGCGAGGTAGGGGGTGGGGTGGGGCATCCAGAGCGCCCTGCTTCATTCTTCCCCTCCTGGCTTCCTACCCACCCTCCCTCTGGGCTTTAGGTTCCACCTCCCGCCCCTGACTCCTGATCCAACTCGTTCCTCAAGTCTTCCATTCCTGGCGAGCAATCAGACCAGGCCTCCTGAAATAGTTCCATTTTCGTCTGTCTTAAAGCTTCAAGATAAGGAAAATATTTTTCATACTTTCAGACTGCTGGATGATGGAGGACTTGGGATGGGGTGGGGGAAAGACTAGGATCTTCTCAGTGATTCTGAAATGTCACCATGCGCCATTGGGAAGGATTCTGATGTTTTACCAGTACACATCAAGTTCCGACGAACATCTTTATTTGCCCGTCTTTGACCTTGAGCCTGCAGAAGTTGGGTTTGGAACAGCGGGGAAGGACTCAAAGCCTCCTTGCTGGTTGGATTTTCCCCTGTGGAGTTTGACCTGGGAGGCAGCGACAGCCTTTGAGGGTGCCCCTGGGCTGGGGACCGGGGCGGACTTTTCTGAGCCTTCAAACAGCCCTTGTGGCCTAGTCTCTTATTTCTCTTATTTCCCTGTTTTCTTCCCTTAGCTCTAAAATCGTGTTAAAACTGGCTCTCTTGTGCAGCTTTTATAAAAGAGTCTTATATCCACGGTCTGGTGTAAAGATGAAAAGAATTGAGCATCAACTCTCCTAAATGAGATCAAATAGCAGGAAGTCACTTAGCAGGAAAGTGAATCTCCATGGACAAGAGTTAGCATAGAGGGGCCAGTCTGAATATTCCTCCCTGTGCCAAGATTCTCCTGCCATCGCTCTCCTCAGAGGATCCAGGCTTTGCTTTTATTGGGGCCAGGGGACAATTTCCTACTCACGTGGACTGTAGGGGCAGCAGCAGAAGCAAAGGGAAGGCTTTGAGAGGCAGGGCAAAAAAACGGTCCACAGGACCTGACGTTAGAAACAAGGGGAGAGAGGGAGTCGCAGGTTATTTTGTGGTGTTGAGGCCGGGTAGTTGGGAGAGCAGTGGAGGGTGAGAAACAGGAGCAGTGAACTTGGGAGGAATAACTGGTTTGGGAGAACGCTAAGTTCAATTGTTGTCACGTTGAGTTTGTCACAGTGGGGAACGCCATCAGAAAGTCACGTTCTTTCCTGGTTACCTGGCAGACTGAAATCCACGCGGACACATACACGCATACACACAAAGCCTTAGGGATCTTTAAAAACTTCCTTACCCCTAACATCACCACACCCTTCTCCCAGCCCTTCTCCCTTATTTCCGTTAGTTCTCTGGGCCACGTGCCCCTCCCCAAATAATTTCCTCCCTTCTTCATATTTGTAATTCTAACTATTCAGTTATCCCCGATGCTCTTTGCCTAGTCTGGCAAGAGTAGCACCGGTTCCCTTTTCCAAATCCCCACCCTCATCCTCCGGAGCTCTTCAGGGCCTGCTGGCATTGGGCTCGTACTCATCACGCGTGCTGTCCTTGGGGCTCCCTCCCTGAGAACGGATGAAGCCAGCTTTCAGCCAATGCTGCTGCTTTGGCTCTTGTTGCCCCGAGAAGCCACAGAGAGAGAGAGAGAGCAGGTCAGAACCTACCTTATCCTTCACTATTTCTATGCCTATCATGAGGCCTTTGCCGCGGACGTCTCCAATAATTTCAAATTCATCCCGCAGCTTAGCAAACTTCAGTAACATGTAGGTGCCAACTTCTCGACTGTTTTCTTGTAGATTTTCTTCTTTAATCACCTGTTGAGGGAAAGCCCCAAAGCCCCTTGCGTTAAAACAAGTTCTCAAATCAACTGAGAAACACTGAGAAATAGGCAGATATGACCATCTTTACAGAAACGTGACCAGACAAATGGAACCCAAAGTCCAGTGGGGCCAGACCATGTACCACAGAAGGATTTTCTGTAAGGAGAAAAAACATTCTGGAACAGAGGATACTTCCCCCATCCTTGCTCACCTTCGGGGGAGGGCAAGGATTTAGGGGAGAGTAGGAGACGCATCTCAATGCAGTCTGGAGCGCGGAGGCTGTAACCCTGAGGTTTAGTACCATCTGGCTTCGCTGAAACCTGGGGTACAGTGTGGGGCGGACTCTGGGGAAAGGCACGTCACAGAGGCTCGCCCAGTGGGGCCTTGTCAGCCTTTGTCCGCTGCTTCCCGCCAGACAGGCTGTCATGGACTAGATACGGCAGCATACTGCACTTGTGCTTTGTGGTGATAATCGCATGGCTCCCGGCAAACCTCGCAGTGTTTAAGACCTGTCTGTTCATCTGGGTCCGCTCTGCTTTCTAAACAGGTTGAGGTGAAACAGCACTTTAAATACTAGTTGTCAGTATCTACCAGTGAAAGAAATGCCATGTCCTGCCCACACTTGCTCATTTCAGGGTTGAGTCATATTTGAAGCTACTTTTTGATTAGCAGGGACAGCTTTCACTTACTTGGTTTTTTATTGAGAAATGCTTTCAAATTTAAATTTTTGAACAGGAGACTTATGTGCCTCATTGAAAAATCAGAAAATGTCCCTCCCCATAAACAACTACTGTTATTACGTTCTTGAACACTCTTTCAGAAACACATTAAACTTATTTAAGCAAATGCTCTTCTGTGTGTTAGCAAGGACACTAATTTTTTTTTTTCTACAGAAGCGACCGCAGCAAAATCAATGGAGTGAGGTCAAACCATGGCTGAATTACCTATTTGTGAAGTTTCCCTTTAGTCTTTTAATTTATGACAGTCCAAAAAATGCAAGAAAGAATATATCAGAAAGAGCCAAAATTAAACTTAAATCAATGATAACAATCAGTAACTCTCCATAAAATACCACTCAAATAACACAGAAATTTCAGTGCTACCAGCTAGCTAGGAGAATGGCTACACTGCCTGGGCATGTGAGGGTGTCATATACTTCTTCCTCAACATTCTGAGCACTCAAACTAGATCATTAAAAAAAGGTGGGGGAGGTGTCAGAATAATAAGCGGGAATCTAACTTTAAGTCAGTACTAATTCTTCAACAATGTAATGTGATAGAGCTGTGAGAATGGGTGTGTGGCCTTGAAATCGTCATTCTGTGAAACAGGTGATGTTCACATGGTGGCCGGAACGTACCTCCAGCACGGCTGATCCGATGGCACAGGCCATGGGGCTCCCTCCGAAGGTGTTGAAGTGCAAAAAGCTGTTAGCCAAAGACTTGGCAATCTCTAGGGGAAGGAAGCAGAGGTGGATAAAGGGGGATGCATTTCTATCAGTAATCTCTCATCCCAACATTTGGATTGTGTTGTAAACAATATCATATGCAATCCATTCTCCTCTCACCAGACAGTGGGTGTTATGGATGAAGTTGGGACCCCACCCAAAACCACACGTTGAAGCTCTGACCCACAACGCGGTTGCATTTGTAGCTAGAGCCTTTAGGGACATCGTCAAGGTTAAATGAATCATAAGAGTAGGTCCTAATCCAACAGGACTGGTGTCCTCAAAGGAACAGGTGACAGAGCTCTCTCGCTCTCGATCAAAAAGGATATGTGAGGACAGAGAAAGAAGGAGGCCATCTACAAGAGAGACCACTCGCCAAACCAAGTCTGCTGGCACCTTGACCTTGGACCACCAGTCTTCAGAACTGCGAGAAGACAAATGTCTGTTGTTTAAGCTGCCCTGCCTGCAGCATCTTCTTAAGATATTCCTAGCTCATATGGGGGGTAAGGAAAAATAACTTATTTATTCAATGAAAAGTTGGATAGCAAAATCTTGAATGTGTTCTGTGAACCGAAAAGCACCTTAAAACTAGGTTTATGGAAATTTACTTGGAACCTTCAGAAGCCAAAACCCTTTTTTTGCCTTTCGCATTTGGGACTAAGAAAGAAAAGAATCCTGCATATCAAGGACTTCATAACATAATTTTTGGATTGTTTCAGGGTGAGTATATATTCAGTTCCTTATACTTGACATTTTACATCCATATTTTTGTACCTTACATCACTTAATAAAAACACTGAGCTTTCACAATGCACTTAATTAGCCTTCAGTGCCTCATCAGTGTGGGAAAGACACATTTTAGGGATTTCGTAAAAATTATTTTCTGTAATACCTCACTCAAATGAAAAATTCAGTTAATTCTAATGCTCTGTCTGGCTATGTGACATTGGACTCTATTTGGCTGTCTGTGGATGAGACATCAGAGACGGATCTCTGACTCTGGACCTTGAGGACCTTGACAGCTTCTTGGTGTGGCAAGGCCAAGTCAGAGTGTCCCCCCAGCATACGAATGCTCAGGAACTTCGGGGTTGGTGTCGGGTGGTTACTAAGGTCCCTGGTGCTGGCTTTGTCTCTGCGGCACGGTTTTCTACAGCTTGTCGGTGGGCCTGAGCCTGCGTTTCCTCGTGGAGGCAGGAGAATGCGCCCCCTTACAGCAGGAGTGAAAAGGGCTGGCTCTCTCTCATCTGTGCCACCATCTGGCAGGCAGACTGTTTCCGGTTAATTTTTAATTTTTTATCGCTCGGGAAGTGCATGTGTGGTTCCCATCGCCGCCTCCAACCTACAGCAGCTCCCACCTGCGTGTTTTCTTCATCGAGGGCGCGGGAGCCCAGAAGCAAACACGAACTGCCCGCAGGTCCTACCTGGAGTTGTCACGGCTGCTGCCATGGGAAAGCCGTTCCCAATCCCCTTAGCCATGGTGACAATGTCTGGCAGGACACCATGGGTTTGGAAGCCCCAGAAGTGAGAGCCCAACCTTCCAAATCCTGTCTGCACCTGAGGGGAGCAAATCCAAACTCATTGGACACCTTTCGAGAAATGCTGGTTCTTCTGACTCTGATCCCATCACTTTCCTCCTCTTCCTCCTTCTCCCCCACTTCTCCCTTCCCCCTCCCCATCCTCCTTCTTCCTCCGCCCTCTTCCTCCTCCTCAGCATCATCACTCTCAGCCATTGTCATCACCATCTTTGTACTAATATTGATGAGACACTTAATCTGTGACTGAGCTTTTAGGTACCGAAATCCATTGTCTAGCTTTGCGTGATTCTGGATACGTTTAAGTCACTTGATACCTCTGCTCGCTCCATTAAGTAGAAACGCTAACCGAGAGCAATGCCTCACAGGGCTGCTGGGTGGGTCACGTGAAGGGCGCACTCGCACAGGACCATCACGGTGTAGCCATCCTCACCCAGGCTCTCCTGCGTGCAAGGCAGCGGGTGAGGGGTGGGGAGTGGAGGCAGGAGGTACCCTCAGTGGATGGGGCTGGGGCACCTGCCGCCTGGCCCAGATAGGAGGGTCACCCTTTTCCTCAGAGTTCTGTCACATGGAGGACCCATTTAACTGCAGATTGAAAGTTGACCTGAGCTGTTTTGTTCATGTTGTTCTCGTTCTTGAACACCCTCTCCCTGCCTCTTCATCTCACTACTTTCTCTTGTCCTTCAAAACGCAGCTTTGTCATCATCATTTGGTCAAGAGCCCTAGTACCACCCCCAGTCAGGGCATCTGGGCTTGCTGCCCTCGGAACCCCCACCCCTGCCCTTGGAACCCCTACCCCTGCCCTTGGAACCCCCACCCCTGCCCATGGAACCCCCACCCCTGCCCTCGGAACCTCCACCCCTGCCCTTGGAACCCCCACCCCTGCCCTTGGAACCCCACCCCTGCCTTCAGAACCTCCACCCCTGCCTTCAGAACCTCCACCCCTGCCCTCGGAACCCCCACCCCTGCCCTCATAACCTCTACCTCTGCCCTCAGAACCTCTCACCCTAGACTATTATCAGCACTGTACATGTCTGATGATGGGGACTGAATCTTATTCCTCTCTTTACTCAGAACACCTAGCAGAGTGCCTGATAAAAGTAGACACTTAGTATTTGTAGAATGAACAAAGAGGTGGCAGAAATGCCCAACTGAATAAAGCCACATCAGCATTTCCGTGCAAATTTCTGCCAGAGCCTTCCTGGTGACGAAGGTTCCTGGGTCTCTTTCTGGTCTCAGTCTCTTGGTCTGTCTGTCTCAGTTTCTCTGCACACACACGTTGCAGGTCAGGGATGGAGGTGTGGAGATAATGACGCTGAAATGCCCTTGAAAGAGCATCCTTCCGGGTTTCCTTCCCATTCGCCCTGCTCTCTCCGGGGCGCTGCTGCAGAGGCAGACTTCAGGGCTCAGAATTAGATGATAGCAAACAATGTAGGAGAAGAGCTTAGACTTAGGAGTCAGACAGACCTGGGCTCGGGTCTGGGGGTCTCCCACCTCCTAGTTGTGGGCCTCCGGGCAAGCTGGTGAATTTGCCCAAGTGAGATAATGTAGGAAGAGCTTGTGAAAATTCATTCACTCATTTTGTCTTCCAGCCTTCAGTTTTCACTCCATCTGTCTAAGTATCATAAGTAAATGGTGAAAAATCAAATTGCCTGGACAAGGCAGGAAACTCTGTAGGGCAACGAGCCATCTTTAGTCCCCTAGAAAGTACCAATTTCCCAGAATCTTTCGGTAGAGCAGAGATGACTCATTCTAACTTTCATAAACTTAGAAACATGCCAGACCAGCAAAGACTGGCTGCCCAGTCTTTGGTTCCAGAGGGTGGCCAGTTTTCTCTCCTTGGTTCCAAATTTCTCATTTGATAGAGGAGAAGACCCAGACTAGCTACTTAGGATGATGTGTGTAAGATCCCTCGGTAGCAGCACTGGCCCCGCACCAGGTTTCCCATCCCCTGCTTCCCCTTTTCTTCCATCCTTCGCCTTCTACACCGCTGTCCGGTTGTTGACAGGCAGCCTGGTCCAGTGGTTAGTGTGGTCTGGGAGCCCGGGTTTGAGTTCTGGCTCTGGCCCTGCTAACTGCATGACCTTGGCAGAGGATTTAACTGCACCGGACTTCAACTCAGTTATCTATGAACTGGGAATAATAGCAGCGGGCCATTGCAAGCAGTGCCTGGCACGTAGCCTGCGCTCCAAAAGTTCCAGCCAGTCTTCGCTTCACCTCGTTTTTAAGACTGTCCTTAAGGTCCCCTTGTGTTAGTTCCCAATTACGTTGTCAAGAATGACAAAACCACATCTCTTAGAAAATTCTGAAATTCATGTTTTCTCTGAATTCAGTCTACCTTCCCTCTAATTAGTGCAACTGTGGCAGCTTCAATTTCTGCTGATTCCGAAGGTGAAAGTTTATTCTTTTCACTGGTGTAGCTAATTGCAAACCTGCTGAACATAATTTTCTTCTTCTTTTTAATAACAGATTAACTTTCTTCAGTTAGGACTTTGATTAATTGATGCTCCTTTAACTTATATGAGCAAGTTGGGGAAGTGGGAATGGGTGTGGAGGGAAGCTGGTTCATGATTCCTTCCAAATGCGGTAGGCAGCGGGGGTGCAGACTGTGGGGGTGGGGATGGGGGTAGGGGGTTGGTTATGCAGTCCCCCTGGAGATAAGAGAGGCCAGGCTGTACATGTGGAAACTGCAAAAAAAAATTTTTTTGAAAGGGAGCCCAATGTCTGCTGTGGGTTGACTAGGTGAGGGAAATGGTTTGGCAAAGATGGCAGGTCTGAAACTGGTGTGAAACGCCCAGGTGCCTCACCTGTTCCTGGCCACATTGGCCATCGCTGGTAGAATGGCATGAATGGGCGGGAGCCCTGCTGGGGGCCTGGCCGCCATGCTCTGGCCTTTGCTCCCGGCTGCTATTCTCAGCAGGCAAAGGATTGCTTTCTTTCATGCTCTCTGACATGAGGGATGATTCTAAGTAAATTGATGACTTTTAAACACACACAGGTTAGTGTTCACTGAGCCAATGAATATTCCTTTTAAAGTCATCCCTCTGGAGGGACTGTATGCTATTCCAACAATGGATGAGCTATTTTAGAATTTTTTTGAAACTAGTTTTTGCCCTCTTCTTTTTTTTTTTTTTTAAATCCCCACCGAGGACATTTTTTTTTTTTATTGCTTTTTTAGAGAGAGAGAGGAAGGGAGAGAGAAACATCGATGCGAGAGAGAAGCATTGATTGGTTGCCTCTTGTACTGCTCAGGGGATGGGGCTCAACTCCACCACCTAAGTCTGTGCCCTGACTGGGGGTCGAACCTGCAACCCTTCAGTTATGGGAGGACCTCCAACCAACTGAGCCACACCCACCAGGGCAGTGGTGGCCCTCTTCCAACTTAGGGGCTGATTTTGTTTTTCTTTTTAAAATACCCTTTCTAAACAAGTCTTGTTATTAAAGTAAGGTGAATGCTGCCGTGCTGGTTGACACTATTTTGGCAAAAATTAGTTAATGAAAACTTGTTTATGAGATTAGATTTTTAATGTGGTTTTTAAGTGGCCTGTGATGAATCTCCAAATAGGAATTTAAAAATATGTTGAGCGATGACAGTATTACCTATGCCTGTCAGCAACTTATGTGACGGACTTCAATTTGCATGTTGAAGTTCTGCTGTCTGTCCTTGTTACACAGGCCGACTAATTCACTAATAAACCAACCAGCCAACCAGCGAAAGCTCCGTTAAGATATGCCCACATCTTGGAATTTCCATACTAGATGTTTTCTGTCTGGAATACAGGGGAGCATTTGGAGAGGCCTCCCCTGCGCCCTTGCTGTCCCAGATGCACTGCTTCCCACGCGGCCGTGGCCACTTACTTCGTCCGCAATGCACACGCCTCCCCGCTCTCGCACCAGCTCAAAGGCCTCCTTCAGAAACCCCTTCGGGTACTGGACGGCGCCGTTCACCCCCTGCAGAGGACCAAACCAAGAGGGCCTGTCATAACAGCACAGCCCTTTGAAAGTATTTGGAAAAAAGATAGGTTATCATCGTTAGTAGTACTAACAATTTTTTATACTCAAAATGCATTTTTTTTTTCAGTCCCTACGTGTTGTCTTCTTTATATCCTTAGTTATAGCAACTTCTGTTCAGCTAGGCTGAACTTCAGCTGCCTCTCCAGGTTGATTGTTCTATAATTTAGTGTAATTGTGATGTGTTATGGGCGGACACGAGCACAGCGTGTACCTACTCTGCTAGTTTGACTGGCATTGCAATTCCAGCAGTTTTTAAAGAGGCTCTAGAATCATTTCAACTACATACGGGTTAAAAGAGAGACCCATTACCCTTACACAATGCTTTCTGAGAAAAGAATGCAAATGTAGCTTCTCTGAGACTAGAATAAAGTAGATTAAGGAGATTTAGTAAGATTATACAGGGCGGGGCAAAAGTAGGTTTACAGTTGTGAGTACACAGAACAGAATTTATTCTTGTATTATTACTCATTAATTAATTATTATATTATTTCCCACAACTGAACAGCTGTAAATGTACTTTTGCTGCACTCTGTAGAAAGGTTTCCCTTGATAGTGTGGGTATTAAGTAGCAAAGAATGGCTGGGGTTTCCTTTTCTTCAGAACATTAGGAATCTAATAGTTTCATCTATCTACCTGTTCAGTCTGGGAATTTGGAAGATGGTATTTTTATAAATCAATTGAAAATCAGGGGCTCGCTCTTTTTTCAAGGGGGCTAAGACAATGAATTGAATTTGGAGAGGCACACAGCAATGGTTAAATAATGAGAAAATCCTCTAGAATGCACACGTCAAAACTCTGGTCACTTAAAACTCAGCCAGTGTTTCAGGCTAATAGACTCACTTGAATTGGCTCTGCAAAAAATCCAGCAATTGATTTGGCCACACACGTACTCAGAGTGTCTTTGAACTGTTCAATATACTGGTCTTTAGCTTGGCAGCAGTCTGCAAATAACAATCAAAACACAGTACGTGAAGATGGGAAAATGGCATCGAGAAGAGTGGGGAAAAACAGGGAAAAAAGCGAACAAGCTGAGTAAATTGACTGGACTCCCTCGCAATACAGTCAACAGGGTATGAGGATATTGATTCTGAAAGGGGAATGTTCTGGCAGAATGACCCGTACTCTGGCTCAAGCGCATGACAGTGGCCTCAAAGGGCGTAAAGAAACCACTGCGGTTGCTTCGAGCTGGTGCGGGAAGGAATGCCCAGAAGTGCCACGGAGTCTGGGGCGGAGAGCTGCTTCACCTGCGCATAGCCGTCCTCTCAACTGGATAGCTTCAATTCAGATGTAATTGGCGTGTGGATTTAATCTGTTTGAAAATAACTCTATTTACCTTTTAATGGCACTTCAGTTGATATACAATTTTAAAGCTACCAAGGGCCTCAGTCTTTAGAGTTAGTTAATACGTTTATAGAACAATTAGAAATCAGTCTGAAGAGGAACGTGCTGGAGCCAGACAGCAGCCCTCCATTGCAGCAAAGGAGAGGAGGTTCTGTCCTCTGGCACAGCCGGGGTCCCAGACGGACAGGGCCCACACATGCTGAACCTTCAGAATCTTCATTCACACTTGTAACCTGGTGCGCAACAGCACCACAAAATCTTTGAAGTTGAACCCATATCCATGAACAGCAGGAGGGCTGGGAGCTGACTCCTCTCCTACCCTCCTCACCTGCACTTGGAGGCCTGGCTGGAGCCCCTGCCTGCTGAAGGCTAGAGGCAAAGAACAGAAACCTTCAAGATGGAAGTGTACATCTATTTTATACTCCAGCTCTTCCTTAAACCCCACCTGGCCCCCCACACTTACTTTTAGGCTGCAAGTGATGTTCGGGAAAGCTTGCTGTCCTTGATACCTTTGATTAGTTAGAGTTGAGGGTTGGGGTGTGAAGAAGGAAGTAATGAAAAGGATAATCAAATGCAGAAAGCACGTTTTTTAGCATCAGTTGCATTGTTTGACAGGCAGGATAAAGTTGACAGATAAATCTATGCCTCTAGAGATTGAAATTCTCTATTTTTCCCCACTTTTTTTTTTTATCGTTGTTCAAGTACAGTTGTCTCCATTCCCCCTCCCACCACTGCCCCCCCCCAGACAAATTTCTATTTTTAAGAAAGGAGGAGAAAGCAGTCTAGGATGACCCTAATGGATGGATTAGACATATGTTCAAAAGATGTACATAATTCAGAGACTTAGCAAGGCCATTTATAACTAAAGAAATCAAAGGGTAGAGCAAAATCAACCCCAATGGCTAACAGTTGGGCAAAAGTCAAACCCAGAGAAGGTTCTGCTGGACTCTGCGCTCAACCTTCCACGATCTCCTCCCACTGCCCACACGTTCCACATCGAGAGGGGCCCTCTGCTGTCATCAGCATTCCACTCCACTTCAGCTTTCCTTCGCTGGCTCAATGCTGTAACTCCAGGTCAAGCCTCTGGAGAGAGACATGGTGCAGTGGCATCACCATGACAACGTCCAGGTGGTAGAGAGTGATGCTCTGCTGGATACTATCCAAGAAACAGACTAGGGAAGGAAGTGTTCGTATTTCAGCCAGTGGTGTCGGAAGAGTTAAGCAGAGTGAGGAGTCAAGGAAGAAAAAAATATTAAGGAAAAGGAAATCTATTTTGCAAAAGGTGGAGAAGAATCACATGATCACTACCAGGTTGGGAAACACCGTGGGGGCTGCGGGTATCGAGAGCTGAGTTTCATCACAGGTTAAATTTGAAGTTCAGGGCCTGGGACGAACACTTGGGAAGAAAAGTTCCTGAGGAAGGGGTGATGGGAGACTATGAAATCTAGCACACAACCATCTCTCTTAGGTTCACGGAATGGACCGCTGCTTAAGCCTAGGTGGGCAGCAATGGCACCATGGTGAGGTGGAAAAACTTCTACCAGGATTGGCACCTGAGGGAACCCTAAGAGGATCCTGTCAGGGGCAACCTTCTACGCCCAAAGTACTTTAGATAGTGGAATGCTTTGGTAAATATATATGAATGAACCTTTTTACAGCAAAGACCAAACACTTCCAAGGTCTTCAAAGCACTAGAGGAGGATAGAGTATTTTGTATTCCAATTCTGTTTCAAGATACAGTATCAGCATTGCCTCTTGGAAACATGAGTTAAGAAAACAGCTGACTTCAGCTATGCCAGAGACAGCAGTTCAGAGCAGCAGAAATAAACATCTGTCACTATCATCTAGCCTCCAGTTGCCACTAGAAGCGTGGCCACTGGGCTCTGGTGTTTTCCAGTTGGCCTGAGGCAGAGGAGAAGGCCTCAAAGAGGGGGGAGGCAGGGAGGACGGAGAGAGAGGGGGACACAGCAGGGAGGGAAGGCAATGACCATCTCTTGAATGCTCCGCCCACTGAGCTCTGTGCCCGTGGTTTTGCAGTCACATCAAGGTCTGAGAGGTGTGCCCCAGGGTGCTGGGTTCTTGATGCCACATAGATGAGATGTACAGGTATGGCTGTACTTGGTGTTGCCGTTATCTGCCTTCCTCTACAAAGAGCTCTCTTGCCTTCATCTCATGATGCCTTGGGGTAAGAGGTCAGGGAGGCAAATGTTCTTGTCTCCATCTTGTAAGTGAGAAAACGGAAGCAAAAATGGAGCTTTCATCTCCTGGCTGAACCGTGGTAGGGCTAGGAGTGGGATCCATGTGTGTCTTCAGTCCTGGCCAGCAGCACAGGAGTTGTTTTTAAGCCTGAGTTCATTCTGCTGGGACATCAGTGTCAACAAGGTGGTCATAGGTTGGGGGCTTTGGGGTCAGAAGACTTGGGGTCAAATCCTAGGTCTCCTGCTTTCTAGGTGTGGACTTTAGTTTCTTCCTCTTTAAAGAGTTTGAATGACAGCTATAAACTTCCTTATGGTTTTAAGTTCCGTGACCATGACATCTTGTTCCAATGCCCATTCCTGCATCTGTCTGTCTCCGTTTGTCATCATCCCATCTGAATTTTAAGATGACTGAGTTTTCTTCTTTTTAACACTGCTCTTAAAGACTTCCATTTGCATTCTCCCTGTCAAGGCAGTGACACTTACTATTCTATTAGACATCGTTCGGATGGAGCATCTAATTCTTTCCTTCAGTGCTACTTAGGAGCAGCTATTCAAAATGTTCTGAGCTATAATGGCAAATGTGGGGGGAACTCAGTGATTAGCAGAGAGCAGACACCATTTCCATGCCTCTTCACCCTCATGTGTAGGATGCAAATAAAAATTCAATCGATAAATAGATACTTTCCTTGGGAGAATGCCTTCAGACCATTTGCAAGAGATGTCAGCAGCCCTTGGGAATGGCCTTAGGTTTTGACAGATGCTCTCATTTTGACTGGCATCCTGAGTCCCTGAGGGAGATTTCTGACTGGCATTTTGAGAGTTGTAAAAGTATTCTTTTCCCTCTCTCTTCCTTCTGTTGGAAACTGGTAAATAATTCCACCAACTTTGTTTCCTTTGAAGATCAATAGCAGACCTATTGCCAATAGAGGTAATAGAGCTTCTTTAATTAACTACCAGGGAACAGTCCGTTTTTAGCTTAGCTCTGAGAGCGTGAACGCTTTTCCTAACAGCCAAGCAGGACTGTGGTGGTAGGCCTGGTTCCACAGGGGGCTCCTTTCTAGTTTGTTTCCCTTGGCTCTTTCCTTCCCCAGTTTTCCAAATCTGTTCACTCAGGAGTGCACCCCCCTTTCTCCAGGTTCTGATCCCTCCTGCCCTTCCCCTAGGTACCTCCCTCCCTGCCCGGTGGGACCTGGGGCGCAGCTGCATTTCCTTATTGTTTGCACTGGAGAATCCCGACAGTGGCTTCCTCCCCAAGGGCCTCGGAAAACATCTGGGCACATTGTCTGCAAATGACAGAAGAAGTTTTGTCAGAGCATGAATTGAAGACAGGCACTTTGGGGGAGCATATGGTACTAATCAAGGCAAGAGGGTTTCTTAATTTGATGCTGAGATATCTCTCCCACTTAGGATGAAAATCTAATTTTCTGCTTTGAAGATAATTTTTTCTTAGAAATAGTTGTGTAGGCACTCTACAAAGGAAACTGATTTCAGGGTCAGCCTGTTAACAGCTCGCTCAGGGGTTTGGTGGGTAAGGGCATCTGGAAGAATAAGAATAATCAGGTATCTGATGCTGAAAGGGTGGGTACAAGGATGACTCTATAGCAATTTTATGCATTCAAAGCTTTGAGAACTGATTTCAATGCATTTATTGCAATTTACTTGATTGTATTTAAGAGCAAAACAAAATTTAAAAACCCTATCATTAATTATTACTCAGACTCTGAAGGCCTTTCTAAGAAACATGTCCCCCAAATAGTCTTTAATACAATTAAGTCAAATTGAGCTCCTGGTTAATGATAAGCTTTATATTAGTTTCTAATGCTAATACCTGGAAAATCTGATCAATTGTTCCACACACCCAGTGGCCTTTAGAGAAATAAAACAAAAATCTCCAAACTCACTGATTGGCAGCCTGACCCATTGGGGAGAGTCATCTTGTACTGCCCTACGTTTGACAAGCCAAGGGTATAAGGACTGGATCCGTGGTAGGCCCCTCTGTGGAGGAAAAACAGGGAGGATGGAGTTTAGTTCATTGTTCCAGAGGGCCTATGGCAATGAGGGCCTATGGAACACGGAGAGGACAACAGAGAAACAGAGAAAACCCAGGAAGGCCATGGAAATGAAATGGAACTCTGTTAATGTGGAACTCCAACAGTTTCTGAGAAACCTTCCAAGCCTGTGTCAGGCAAATCGACTTATTTATCTTTCTTGTGGTGTCATAGATTTGAAATCATGGAAGAAATTGGAGACCATCTAGCCAAGAACTCTGGCCTCAATACCTGCCCTACTTGGTTACTCTGAAGTAGTGAGACTCATCTTGTAGCAACATGTCAGCAATGATAGAGTCAGTGAGTATTTGTCTTCAGGTAGCTATTTCTTCCTGCTCTTTCTTCACACCTTTGGGGACTCCTCTTTAAGTGCCTTAAAACCTACCTACTTGGTATAGAAGAAATACAGGTCTTGCTTCTTTTTGAACCTGAAACAGTCTTATTTAGTATAAACCATCCTAATTAATTACCAATTTTGGTTTCAGATAAGTTTAACCATTTGTTTCCAAATAAAAATCACTCAAATTGCAGATTTAGGACCATATACTGCACTGAGCTATGTGATAGGATGATCACGTATCTTGAAAGAAGAGACACGAACACGTGTGGAATCCCAGGGGCACTATGATTGCTTGAACAGATTAAATACTTACCTGGGCACACATCTTCTCTAACGTTTATTTAGGAAAAATATCAATCACAACGCTTTATAGTATCGCTGACAGCAAATGTTTGTTCATGTCTGTAGTCATTACACATGCATTTTACATGGGTGTGCTTTGGTAATCAGATTTTGCAGAAATCAAATGTTCTCTTAAATCTAGAAATTGTGGACATATAGGTGAAAGGATGGGAATAGTTTTTCACTCCATCAACTTTTGCTGTAACTCACTCCTGTCTTTCACACAGACTGTGTTATAAGAGTGTGTAAGTGTGCCACATAAAATTACCCGAGGGAGGCGACTGTAAGCCCAACTCTTAGTTTTCTATTATTTTGCATGTGATTGTTTTTCAAAAGTCACCCATAGGAACAGAAGTATGCAGGGTTACATATGCATCTTTAGAACTCAGAAAAGAAAAAAAAAAAAAAAAGAAAGAAAGAAAGAAAGGGAAGACCTGATGCAGCGGGCGCTGTAGCCTAAGCGGAGATTAAGTGGGGCCAGGGTCCTATGGGCGAGTCCTGAGCTTCTATGAATGCAGACCAGTAATTCTCCACCGGGCATATGTCACAGTCAAAGCACATCTTTAAAGTCAAAAAGCTGTGATGTGACCTTTAATTCCACAGGACATCTATGACAAAACTAGGACTCCATGCTATTTGTCACCCCAGGCAGAGACACCCTTACCTGGGATCAGGTTAATTTGGATGTGGTCATCCCATCATACAATTCATTTGATGGATCTTTTCTTAAAACCTAAAATTAGAAACAGACCCCTGGGAGAACCCCTCCAGGCCATATTGCAAAGATAGACATTTAGTATTGGGTGAGTCAGCGTTATTAGAGTCGGGTATTCCAGGGTGTGGTCACCTGAAAGAGATGATGTCTGTGTTCTTGGAGTGTGCTCTGGCCATCAGCATGGCTAGGTCGTTGGCCTCGGAGCCACTGTTCGTCAAGAAAATGACCTGGAGGGAAAACAGACACGTGGCCTCGTACTTCAGTTTATTTTCTTATTATCCTATCGATTCAAACTTGCTGAAGGCTGTGCGTCCCAGCCTCTGATTATTACGGAGACTTACCCTCAGACCAGCAGTCACCGTATTTAATTACTGTGTTAATTCTACAGCTTTGCTTGAGCAGCGGCTAAGTGCTACAGATGCCGCAGTGGCTCAGAGATGGTCCCAGTTGTGAAACATTCCGCACTTTCACTGGCTTTATTGGCTGCTGGGCAAAATGCTAAGGGGGAGGCTTACTGACGTGTGTGCACTGGTGAGTGGCTGAGTGGATCTGAGTCCAGGTCTCCAGGTCTGCACCTGGGCTGAAGGCCTGGGGCTGGGCAGGCTCCCTGATCCTGCAGCCCCAAGGACAGCCCAGCCTGTAAGTTCAGTGTGTGTGAATGTTGAAAACGCAAGGAAACAAACAAACAAAAAGATGCAGTTCAACTTGGCCGAAAGAAAGGGGAGAACTGAAGGGCCCAGGGGCCTCTGGCTTGGGACCGGGAGGCATGTGCCGTGCCCCTCTGCTCTTCCGTAGAGGTGACTGTGCTGAACTCAAGCTGCAGCTATTTCAACTGTCTTTGTCTTTTCTAGGTGCCAGAGCACCTAGAATGTCCAGATAATGTAGTAAAATAATAATAATAGTGGACACGAGGTACTGTTCTAGGTACTGCATATACATTAATTCATTGACTTCCTAAATGCAAATCTTGGCCAACATTTTGATATCTCAATTCAGTCAAAAAAAAATTCAATCATTGCAGATACAGAAAAAAAAAATCTCATTTAGCAAAAAGTATCTAAGTGCATCTTAGACTAAATGAACTGAATGGTCTAATTTATTTTATTTAAAAATGGCTCTGCTCTTTCCAAGCAGCTGTGAAACAAAGAGATGAAAACCTCTTGGGGAACACAAAGGAGGGAGTCAGGGGGCACAGCTTCTGCCCAGTGATCCCTGCAAAGACGTGGCAGTGAGGATAGTGACTAGAGGCTTGGTGCTGATGAAGAACATTGGCCGGTTTCACCAGCGATTTGTGAATTGCTTTCTTCTTGATTCCTTTCAGATATAACTATTAGCTCACTATTTCAGCTGTTCTACGCACACACCAAACTCCTGCCCGTATTCCTGCTTCCTCGGACTCCCACCCCCTTGAGCGGGGAGCATTATACCTTTAGAGGTTCGGGAAGAAGTGCTGAAAGCTTCTCTGCATATTCATGGCTTAGTGGATGGAAGAAGACGGCGCTTGTGTGCCACAGGCGGCCAAGCTGCTTTTGCGCCACTGCGTTTACCTTCCTGGACAGACAGGAGAGCAGAGTTATCCTCACTGCGGTCAGGTGTGCCCCTCCCAGCACACGCATCGGTCACTGCACTCAGAGTTTTAAGAGGCCAATTTCATCCACACAGGAGAAAGCTCTCTAACCCCCGGAGGTGTCTGGCAGTGGGGTGTGCTGACTCAAAAGGTAATGAAGGAGAATAGATGAGTATCTCGTAAGGATTTTAGAAAAGAAGTTTCTAGTTTAGGAGGAAGTTGGGACATCAAATCTCTTCTAACTAGGTTTTCTTACTAATTACGCTTTAAATCGTTAGGATACCAGGGTCGACTAGATGTAAGCCTGGGTGTCTCATTTTTCTAAAGCACTGTAGGCCCATCAAGCACATGCACACAAGATCAGTATTTTTCCTCCAAAGGAAGTACCACTCTCTGGGCCTCAGTAGTGCAGAATGTTGAACATTGTGTAACTGTGGACACACTCTGTGAAGGAAGGTTCATGCTGAGGGATCTAGGAACTCCGGTAGACGGATGTCCAGGTCCTGGCTTGGAGTGTACTGAAAAACCAGGTCAAGGCATCTGATCTTGACCTAAGGAGCGCGATGACTGAAGTTTGTTACCCATCAATCTATTTGTTATTGATAACTGTCCCAGCATAAACTCAGTTCAGTGGTTGAATGATTTTGAGAAACGCCAGATTGAACCGATTTCTTGACTGCAGGACTTCTCAGTACCTTTACCGTCTCGTGCGTTCCCATTCTCCCCGGGAGGAGGAGCGCTTTAAAGCACTTGCGGAGCTTGTTTCTTCATAGGGCGTTTACCAACACACCTCCTCTGTGATCAGTGTTGCAAGGAACTCCAGTTGGAAAATTCTGGAGTGTCAAGAAATTCTTTTGCTTGTTTGTTCTGTTTATTTATTTTTTATTTTCTAAAATGTTATATTGTTGTTCTATTACAGCTGTCCCAACTTTTCCCCCTTTGCCCTCCTCTGCCCAGTCCATCCCCCCTCCCACGGTCAGCCCCCACACTGCTGTCTGTGTCCGTGGGTCATTCTTAGATGTTCTTTGACTAGTCCCTTCCCCTTCTTTCCACCATTATCCCCCTCCTCTCTCCCCTCTGGTTGTTGTCAGACTGTTCCGTGTTTCCATGTCTTTGGTTCTATTGTGCTCATTAGTTTGTTTTTGTTGATTAGGCTCCTCTTATAGGTGAGATCACATGGTGTTTGTCTTTCATCAACTGGCTTGTTTTACTTAGCATAATATTCTCCAGTTCCATCCATGCTGTTGTAACAGATAGGAGCTCCTTCTTTCTCTCTGCTGCATAGTATTCCATTGTGTAAATGTCCCACGGCTTTTTGATCCACTCATTTACTGATGGGCACTTAGGCTATTTCGGCACTTGGCTATTGTAAATAACACTGCTATGAACGTAGGAGTGCATAGGTTCATTTGAACTGGTGTTTCGGGATTCTTAGGGTATAATCCTAGCAGTGGAACTGATGGACAAAGGCAGTTCCATTTTTAGTTTCTTTGAGAAAATTCCGTACTATTTTCCATAGTAGCTGCACCAGTCTGCATTCCTACCAACACTGCGCTAGGGTTCCCTTTTCTCCACATCCTCACCAGCACTTGATTGTTGATTTGTTAATGATGGCCATTCTGACCGATGTGTGCTTGTATATCTCATTGTGTAAACTCTTAAGCAACAGAGATACTTGGCAAAAGCATTGTTTAGCAAAATAAATCTGAGAGCTGCCCGAGGGTAGAAGGAGAGGGAGGAGAGTATACTGGTGAGGCTGCCTAGGAGGGCAAGGGGGCCTCCTAGGTGTGGGAGGAGGAGAGGAGATGGTAGGAGAAACATTCAATGGAGGGAAAACAGGACCTTGGTGGTTATAGGGAATGAAAGGCAAGGAAGAGTCAAAGATGGCATCAACATTCTTGCTTGTAACATAGGGAAAAACCCAGGGTCCACTGAGAAACGCAGCCAGTTGTCCAGCTACTCAGCTTGTAGCAGGGAACTTCTGTGTAATAGTTGACTCACGTGAATAGAAATGGGCATGTGAATGGAAACAGTATTGTGGAGCACATGGTGGGTTTAGTCCTGATAATGTCCAGTTTCAGCCAGTAGTAGAATATCACAGGGCAGGGGAAATGTGCCATCTGATTTCCATTCTGGTTTATTAGGGTTATTATCATAGCTTGGTGAGGGTCCAAGGCTGAGGAAATAAAGTTGGGTAAGGCTGCTGAAAATGTAGCAATTAAATGACCAGAGGTAGGGACATAAGGTGGGGCCCATTCTATGGTGGAAGTAATAAAGCGTGAAGGGAATAGAGAGGGAAGAGCAGGGTGCTAAGGAAAGAGGCTGCACTGCCCAGAGTGAGGAGGTCAGGGGTCGATGAGGAGGTGCACAGAGGTCATGAAGGCCAACGAGAACAGTCAGTGAACAGGAGCAATCATTACTGGGAGGGTTCAGTGGGAGCGTTAAAAAATTTTCTCTACCTCATTTTTCTCTACTTCTTTCATGTGTGCTTGTCCTGTTTTATTTTATTTTAAAGATTCCTTATTTATTGATTGATTTATTTTAGAAAGAGAGAGAGGGAGAGAGAGAGAGAAACATTGATTTGTTTTCCCACTTACACATTCATTGGTTGTGCCCTGATTGGGGATTGAACCCTCAATCTTGGAGAATTGGGAAAACAGTCTAACCCATTGAGTGACCCGGCCAAAGCTGTTCTGTTTTAAATTTCACTGGAATTTTGTTTCACATGCTCCTCAGGACCTCACACAGGACTATGGCTTCCTGAAGATGGAAATGGAGAGGAGAAGGTTCCAGGAGGAGAAGGCAAGGCTGGACCCCGAGGTTGAACCTCACTCCTTGCTGCCAGACAGCTGCTGGCGGAGAAGACCTCTCGCCCCTACTTTGACAGAAGTGCCTAGACCTATTGCACTTATTTAGACTTGCTACTTTATTTTTGTCCCACTTAATGTGAATTTTATTGGCCAGATTATCAAAGGCAAGAGAAAACAGACATTATGGTGAGATGGCTGGACTGAACCCAGAAGGACCACAGACGGGCCTGCGAGGGCATCGGTGTGGGCGGGGGATCTCCAAGCTAGCAGAGAACTCATACGTTCTTCATGTAAATTTCCGGCCATGTTACATCTTTGTCTTACTGTCCTTTCTTCCCTCATTCATGGATCAGAGTAGCTGACGAAGGTCCTCAGGCTGGGAAAGATTTCTCATCTCTCTTCATCCCCTGCCCCCCCACACCAGCCCCTGTGCTCTGTAAAAACTGCCTGCCTTTCCCTTCTCTCTGCCTTTTCCTCCTCAGTGCCTTTCCTCTTTTTGGAAGCTGTTATCAGTGACACAGCACGGTGACACATGTATACAACAGTCCGATGACACAGTACACTCTATACTGCATGTACAATGAGAAAGACTAAAATTTGCCTTGTCAAGAAAAAAAGTGCAGCGGTAAGATTTTTTTGTTACCCAGGAAATAGGAGGGGGTGCGCCCACCATAACTTGGGGTATATCTGAGGAGAGAGCCATTAATCAGGGTCCCGAGTCACTAACGTGACCATTAGCCTTTTCCCCATACATCCTTCTGCAGTGAAAACTCCAGGATTTAAGGGTACTCACGGGTGGCAGTGACCAACGCTGACGGTGACAATCCCGGAAAAGAAGTCCAGGTATCTGTTTCCCTCATGATCAAAGAGCCACTGCCCGTGCCCCTGGTGGAGCAGCAAAGGCTCCGAAAAGTAGGCCGTTGGCACAGGAGAAAGGTGCTGCTTGTGGATCCCCAGAACACGGTCGTAGGGAAGGGACTGTGGACAGAAGGAGCTTGGTATCAGAGACCTTCCTTTCCTTGTCTCCACGTTCCTCACAACAGCAGGTTGCCGTAGCAATACCTCGCCTCTCTACTGACCCAGGGAAGGCTGCCGCCCCGTGCCCACTAGCAGGTGAATGTGCCTGATGCCTTCCATGCAGGGCACCCAGCCCTTCCTCTCAGGTAGGGGACGTCACTAACGTGGCCCTCTGATCGTTTTCTAGATGGAACATGAAGGAGGGAGCGGGCCATTTCTATCTCTCAGTGGAAACCTTTGGCTCTGAGTTGATTTTAGCTGTGGGGGAAAAAAAAGACTTTGAAAGTAAATGACTAAAGTAGTAAGTCAGGTTTAAAATCTTTTTTTTTTTTATTTTGCTGCATGCTTTTTAGAATTAAAAAAAAATGAGTGCTGGTGATGTTCATGTCCATGATTATTAAACTTGTCTCCTCTGCTTCTCTTCTTTGTGGGTCCCTCCTGACTATTTATTAGTTCCACAGTTTCTAACCTGTGAATATTATGTAGACTAAAGTTTCGGAGAGATTGAAATATTAATTATCCTGAGAGCAAAATGATAACTTGAAATTTTTTTTTGGTGGAGAGCTCAGGGAAACTGCCAAAACTGGAGCATTTTTAAAGTTAACACGCACCATCCCATTTTGTGATACATGTATTTATATGTGTATACAGATCTGAATCCCTGTCCCTGGGGTACATCATCATGGACAGCCTCTCCCTGGCACTCTCTGTCTCTGCCTGTCTCACGCATACGCACACCAATTCGTACAAAGGCACCGAAGAAAATCAGAGGGTTCAGATGGTACCAAAGATTTAGTGGGCAGACCATCTGCGATGGGATGGCTCAGTGACAGGCAGGGACATCCGCGGCTCCTTCTTGAGGAAACAATGAACTTAGCCTTTCTTGAAGAACCACCTCTTTTAGGTTTTCCTGAAGCTCTAACTCTTACCTGGTATCTTTCAGGTGTGAAGTCACATGGAGGCATTCTGGGCTTTGTATGAAGACCGAGCTTGGTCACAGACCCCGACAAAGCACCTACTAAAGGTGAAGTGAGTTAGGGTCCTCAACTAACCATCACACATGCCTGTTTGTATAAATCATTTATAGTTACCAAAATCCGTAGGATGTTTTAGTTCATCTTTTGACTGCATTTTCCCATTACATTTACCCCCCTTGTGCCCCTCCCCCTCACAGTCACCCCGCTGTTGTCTGTGTCCATGAGTCCTTTTTCCTTTTCATTCAGTCTCCTGACCCCCTAACTACCCTCCCCCCATAGCTGGCATCCTCCATTTATGAGTCTGTCAGGGTATTTTATTTCTTAGTTTAAAAAAATCAGTCTTTAGTTTGGATTTAAAAACTGAGGTATCTGAATCATGAATTTTCTGGAGAAAAAACAGGTGGTTCTTCTCAAATGTAGTCAGGGGAGGTGTGGGAAGTTGTGGTTTTTCCCATCGGGGTCTTCACAAGCTTGGGAAACTCCTCCCCACCTCGGGACAGCTACATGTCTCTTCCCAGTGGACCGAACTTCTGTCAGTGCTGTGTGTTGCTGGGATATGTCCTCTTTGTCAGTAGAGGTATCTTCTAAGCGTTGGGTTGCCCAGGGCCTGACTCCCAGGACCTGTCCCAGTTCCTGATACAGGGTTGGCTGACAATAGACAAGGAATGAATGACTCTTGAGTTTTCATACAGGAATGAAGAGAGAAAGAGAGAGATGCCAGGAAAGGTGCGATATTCAGAAATACTACATGCAAATAGATGAGAAAGGCAAATCCTTCCTCCAAAACAAAACGGCACAAAGACCATGACAACACAAGACCACGAAAAAGCAGACAGGCCGCGCCCTCTGGGCAACTGATGGAATATTAACTGATGGACAACCGCAGTCATTAGGTATTTGGAGTCAGAAGGGACTTTAGATTTTTCTTTTTGGTTAAAATGCTCATTTTATCAATGACTAAGCCAGTCTAAAGTGGTAAATTAATTTAAGGTCACCAAGGTAGTAGGCGGCAGCACAAGGTGAAACTCCAAGTTGCTGAGTTTCAGCCCAGTGCTTTTTCACTCACTCACTGGCCACCTTTGGCCTTTTGCTTCCAGCACAGATTTTAATGGAACAGTGGAGCCAGGGAGGAGCAGAACTGGGACAGACGTCTAGAGACTATAAATACTCTCGGAAAACAATGCTGCTACTTTTGAAGATTCAACATCAGTTATTGAATGCTGAGGCCCTGGGGTCTCTCTTTCAGCTCAAAGGTTTAAGTCCATGGGTGAAATGTTGGTGTTTTGTGTGGCTGGGAAGTCACAGTCCCGAGAAACACACTGAACAATTGTGTTTTTAAAGGAAGATGAAATGTAACAGCACTGAATATGTTTTCTTTCAAAGAGCTCTCACTCACTTTTCTGTTGCAAAGAATCACAAATGCCATCAATTTGCTCTTACTTTAAAAGCAAGTGGCTTTTGGCTACTCATGCATAAAAACAACCCCCCAAAATGATAGTGTGAATTTCCTGAGAATGTCACCTTTTGTAGAGCCTTTCATTGTGTCTCTCTACATTAGTTACTCTTCTGAGATGAAAAAAAATTCTGGATGTTTCTAAGAATTCAAATTTTCTTCACTCCTTCGGACTGTTTTTCCTGTCTGCAAAGTTGGAGTTGCCCATGGAGAAGGCTGTAAACTCTCTTGACTTCAAGGGTATAGGAATTATGAAAGTGGGCTGAAGGGGGAAGAGAATTGGAAAGAAAAATTTGATAGAGGGAAGTGTGAATTTTAAACAAAGTAAATTCATTCATTCATTCAGTCAGTCATTCATTCACCCAACTGATAGGAATACAATGGTGGGATGAGGGCTCTAAATGAGATACATAAAATCCTGTTCTCAGGAAGGAAGGGAGGAAGGAAGGACGGAAGATAACAAGCAAGTAGGACAAATTAATCAAGTGAAATAAGGCCAGATAACTTTTCAAAAGTCCATTGCCTTTTCGTATCTCCTCTCTCACTAAAAAACCTAAATTCAAAATAAAAGCAATAACAGTAACTGATGGACAACCCCTCCCAAATGGTTTGGTTTTCATTATTTGGTAGAAAAAATTAAAATCTAAATATATAAATTATTCTTTGTGTTCTTTATCCAAGTAACCTGTGTTTTGAGGCTGACATGAGTTAAGGGTTAATAAAGCTTTTCTTGGGTTCTCAGAAATTCTGTGTGTGCATGTACACACATGCCTGTTCATGTGTGCACGCACATGCATGCATTAGCACGTGCACACATACCTGTTCGTGTGTGCAAGCACATGCATGCCTGTTCATGCATGTCTCTGTGTGCAGACACACACATTTGTGTGTAGGCACATGTATGTCTGTTGGCAAGTACACACACATCTATTAGTGTAGGCATGCATGCATATGTCTGTTAGTGTGTGCATGCACATGGCTGTGTGTGTGTGGGGAGAAACAGACAGACCCAAGACAGGTGGGGAAGGGACAACTGAAACACTGAGTCCCAGGTTTATTTCTGTATGGGCATTTTTTGTTGCTTTTTATCATTTTAACTGGTCTGATGTTGCCTTTTTAGGCCTCATGCTAAAAACTGATGACAGCTAATGATTTTCATCCAGTTCACCGATTTCCACGTCAATCCACCTGGCCAACTCGAAAGTCGTCCACCACCCTTATGTGATACATGCCAGGGGGTAATTAGATGTAATTTTCCAACTGCCTAATTCTCACAGAGTTCCAGAGCACGTAAGTCACCGTAACTTTTTTTCTTTCCCCCCAAATCACAGTGTTAAAAAGTGTGAAAACCAGTTGGGCCAGATCAGTGGGAGGGATCAATTTTCGTGGGCATTTGAAAATTCTAGGGGACATGCTCTTTGTAATGACAAAGATTTTTCCGACATTTTTCTAACCAGCTTCCAACACAAAGGGGGCATTTATCAAGTGCTTCCTTACTCTTAAAAAAATGCTGCAAAATACTTGAAAATTACACAGTAGACACATTTGACAGAACATTAATGTGATTTATTAAAGTGCTAATTATGCTTTACTTCTGCTAGCATAGCAGATAACTTAAAAAAAGTGTTCCCCTGGCTGGTGTAGCTCAGTGGATTGAGCACGGGCCTGGGAAGCAAAGGGTTGCAGATTTGATTCCCAGTCAGGGCACACGTCTGGGTTGTGGGCCAGGTCTCCAGTGGCGGGTGTGCAAGAGGCAACCACACATTGATGTTTCTTGCCCTCTCTTTCTCTTTCCCTTCCCCTCTCTCTAAAAATAAAATAAATAAAATCTTTCAAGAAAAAGTGTCCCTTTGGTTAGGTATCTCATTTGATACTTGAGTTAGGAAGATTTTATCACTCACTTTAGAGCTGGGGCCTGGGACAGGGTCAATGTGAGGTGTGTGCGGTTTGAGGGCTGCACCTGCCTCCCCCCACCCCTCCCCAGCCCCAGAGGGTTGGGGGCTTGGATGCCACCTCATGGAGACCTGTTGAAACTCAGGTGAGGTCTGGATGAGTCAGGGGTGGTGCTTGGCTGGGGGGAAATTTTTTCTCATCTGCTCCCCGCTGAGCTGCAGCTGCCAGCTCCCAGTCCAGAGAGGAGCTCCCTGTTTTTCACAAAGAGCTCCACAGTCTGCAGGAAGTTATCGAGGACACTTGTCCCTGCTGGGCAGCGTCATCTAGTCCCCCCACCATGACAGGCAGTACCCGAGTCTCCCTGTGGGGAGCCAGCTTAGCCGAGCTGTGTGCTCCAAGTGGCAGTGCTCCAGTGCTGGGTGGGCAAACGTCAGTTTGCTGCTGTGAGTGTGAGAAACTGAGTTTCTTCTTGTGTTACTGTTTATTAATTATTGCATTATTTTCCATACGAACAACTGTAAGCTGACTTTTGCCCCAGTCTGTACATCAGATGCCTGCCTCCCACGGGGGACACCCAGGGAAGGGTGTGAGGCCTCTGAGGGGTGAACGAGATGTCTGCTCCTCAGGGCCTGAAGTGCTGCACAAACCACCAGATGGAGGGAATAGCTGGGGGTCCTTCTCGGAGCCATCGAGCGCCTGCGGGAGATATCCCCGCCGGGCCTCTTCATGCCCAGTCCGGCTCCTTCCTCACCCTCCTGCTGATTCTTTCCCTTCCCTGCCTCCCTCCCTGCCTCTCTGCCTTATCCTTCCAGTAAGTACCCTTTTGCTTAAGTAAACGAGCGCCAGTTGTCATTGTTCACAAGCAAGAGCTGTGCCCGGATCCTGAGGCTGGCAGGTGGCCCTTCCTTTCGGCACTTGGGGAGCAGACCTCTGAGGCCGCCCCTCCGGCCCTTGGCCACATGAGGGCTGCCCCGAGTGGTGCAGGCTGGGGACCTCCCTTTAGGGCCAATTCTCATGTTTTTCTTAGAATAGGCTTTGCGGGAGTCTCAGGAAGTTTCTCACGGAAATGGGCATTATTTGCCATCCCCCAGCCCCGGTGCACCCTCCTTGTGGGAGAGAAGGCAGATGACAAGAAAATGGTACACTAAGCACATAGTGCTCCTTCCTGGAAATGTTATACATCGAACGATTATTAGCTAATTAGTAACAAAGAAGGCACCACGGAGTTATTTTCTCCACTCTTCTGTATGAAAACAGACTGCTTCCATGACCTTGTGTCCATGCACACCCCAATATGTGCACATTAAACACAGGCCTAACATGTCATGCACACAGAGATCATACGGTAGGTGTCAGACAGGATTGTGACATGTTGATTTTTGCATATCTGACCACACTTAACACCTGGTGACCCCGCCATTTAACACAGCCCCTGACCCCTCTCCCCCATTTGATTTTCCTATCCCCTCACCCTGACTTGGTTTTATTTGTGGTGGGTGTCTATCTGTACTAGACTTTTTCTTAAATGCATTCACTTGTTTACCTGTTTACCCTCAGCCTCCTCCCTGGGACACACAGGGCAGTGGCTTGGCTTCGCTCACCGAGGCTCTGTCTGAGGGACAGGTACATACTTAGGTGCTCAAACACTTAATTGGATGGATGTTTTGCACACTGCAGGTTCTTAAGAAGAGTGTGTTCAATGAGTGTGTGTTTGGATGAACTAACACAAGCAGGCATACATCAAGGTACAGCAGGGAAGAAAGTAGAAATAAAACTCCAAAGGATTTTAAAGGGCCAGGTAAAGAGCAGCACATCATGCCCACGTGCTCTGGGCTGGCAGGGTTACTTCGCCTGTGCAGCGGAGCTACATGAAGGAGAGTCCTCGGGAAGCAGATCAAGACCTCCAGGCACCGAGCCTCAGCTGCCATTTCTAAGACACCTGCTGCCACCGTCAGCCCATCCCCACAACCGGCAGGGGCGAGGGAAGGAAAGGGGAAGGGGCCGCAGGGAGGACATTTCCTCTTGCTTTGTGAACAACTGGTGCTTTCAACATAGGGTCCTTCTTATCAAGTGTAAAACTCTGTGTATAATTTCAGCTTGTGCTCAGAAAATGTTGGGGGTTAAATGATATTCTGGCGAAAGATCAACGACTGAGAGGAAAGAGAAATCCAAACAGGATTGGAAGAAGGGCAGGTAAGAAAGGGTCTTGGTGGGGTCACTCTGACTTCGGGGTCAGGCAGACGTGGCTTTGAATCCCCAGCTGTCCCTGCTATGTTTGTGCCTTTGACCAGATTTCTTCATCATTCTTTATTCTTCTGTCTCCTCCTCTGTGAAAGGGGATAATGGTACTCACAAGTCTGGTTGAAGATGAAGGAGATAATCACTTAAAGCATCAGACCTATTAAGTTTAAAAGAATTGCAATTCAGGGGACTAAAAAGCAAAGAGGGGGAGAAGAAAGGATAGAGAAAGAGGAAAGATAAGGAGAAAATGAAGGTAAAATCGATCGTATTGGGGAAAGAAAAAGGGTTTCCTAACGGCCGATTCGAAGGTGTGAGGCCCGGCTCCCACTGTGGCACATAAATGTGTCGATAGTTACTGATTCTCGCGTTTGCGTGAGGGACATTACTGAGGGCGTGGTGGGGTTCTCGTGGAGCAGGGTCCGTGTGCAGATCACAAACACATTGGACATAACACGTGAAGCCAGCAATGGCCGGCTGCCCCGGGTCCTCTCCCAGTTTCTGCTGGAAAGAGAAGAGAGCTGAGTGGGCGAAGAGGACCAGGGTCGAGTCCCAGTTTCCCAGGAGTCTCGGGGTTAAGGACTGTACTTCTCCGAATCTCAGTCTCCATGTCGGTGACTGAGGGCATGGTCCCGCCTCCTGGGGCCTGGTGGAGATGTGTCTGTTAAAGTGGTCATCCTTGAGCATCTATATATTGCAGTTAATACTTTCTTTTGAATTGCTTTCCTTTTATTTCTTCTTTATATCACAGCTGAGGTAGCATGTTGCTTTTATTTTGAAAGTTATACAGTCAGTTTTTATTACCTAGGAATTTCATTTCAGGACAAAAGGGCATTGGCAAATCCTGGACACGAGAGGGGGGCATTGGATCTGATAGGGTGAGGCCTGCTGTGTTAGATGACCCCTGTCTAAGATCCCACACAGGTCTGACATGCCAGAATTCCAGGCAACAGGCCCTGGAGCTTGGCCTTCTCCCTCTCTCTGACCCTGTGCAGTACCCCCCCCCGCCCCGCCCCCCTCCCCGTGCTCCCTGGTATCCACTCACAGCTCAGGCTCAGGGAAGGGCACGTCTTGGGAGTCCTGGGTGAGGAAGTCTCCAGGTGCAAAGTTCTTGTCACAAGTCTCCAGGCCAGAGTCATCTCTCCCAGTCAGGAAGCAGATCCCTGTGGCAGGCAGTCAGAGGAAGGGCTCCAACTGCTCACCCCAAGGCTGGACTTTGAGATTAGGATGGAAGGGGTGGAGCTCCGGAGGGGAGTCCTGGGTGAGGACTGCTACCACCTCCCACAAGCCCGGAGCTTTCAGGGCTGGCAACGGTGCCTGAGGGAGAGGGGCCAAAAGGCAGCGGGAGCAGGGAAGGGGGAAGAGAGCAAAGAGAGAAGGCAGGCAGGCAAAGTGAAGGTGTTCTGGACTAGTTTTGTTAGTTTTGTGTTGCATCAGGGTGTCATGGGGTGAGCTTCTCCCTGCAGGCGGGTGGCGATGGGTGTGGGGAAGGCTCAGAGACTGAGAAGGAGGAGTGTAAACAAGAAAGAGAGAGAGGATACTGTGCCTGAAGTGAACGGAAAAAGGAATTGGTTTTGGTATTGAGGGTTCTTAGAGGAAGACAAGAGGGATGAATAGGGGAGGGGCATTCGAGGGGAAGGAGGGGCACCAATGAGTGAGAGAGGGCTCTGAGCAGCTGGACACCCCCTTAGGTGTCTGACTGAAGCAAGAAGTTGAGAGCTGAGAGTTAGGGTGCTTTGTTTTTATTGCATTTTAATTTTTAAAATTCCCTCTTGTCATTCTTGCCTCCCCCTTCCCTAATCTGCCTAGGCAGTTATTTGGTGTGTTTAAGATGCATCTTTTTTGTCAGTATGCGTTCTTGTTATACGTGTACTGTTTGCCGGAAATGCATTTTCAGCTTGTGTAAATATGGGTCCTTTCTGCCCCCCACTCAGAACCGTGTTTCTGAGACCCATCTGGGTTGCTCCGAGTGTCTTTCTTTCAGGTTTCCACATGTCGTCGGGGAGAACGTCCCACAGTTAAATACAGGCGACTGTGCCTTTGCAAGGTGTCGCCAAAGGGGGACAGTGACGAAGGCAACTGGGGCTGGGGGGTGCGGGGGATGATGGGAGCTCACCTGCTGTGGGAATGACCCATGTCAGCGAGGCCAGGGGTGCACACCCTCTTCCTGGGGTGTCTAATCTGTCATGCTGTTGGACCGAGGTCAGAAAATACTGAATTCCTAAGTCCGGCATCTGCTCTTCACCTCCACTGGGCTGTGATCAGTTTTGTCCTTGTGAACTCTGAGGGCTGCAAACTCCTTTGACATGAGATTTTTCTTGGGCTGTAACTGTAGCCACCCAGTAGAGGTACCCGGTGACTGCAGTGGCTGCCTGGGGTGGGAATGCAAACTACCGCATTGCAGAACCGCACACCGAGAGGGTGTGTCTTCTTTATTGAACAGGAAAAAATTTATTCTGATTACCATAACAATATATGGTTGTTGGTTTTTTTTTTTGTGAAAACAAACATACTCAAGTCTAAAAAAGCAAAATCAAGAGAGTAAAATCACAATTAACCTGACCATTATATTTTAGCAAGGACTGTATCAGAAATCTTTTTACATATGTATACCTATGTGTATACATGCCATTTTATAAACTGCCTATAGTCAATAATGTAGCTTTTCATGCAAAAATATAATTTTTCATGAAAATATAAGCCTGACTCACCTGTCCTAGTTTTCTCATGATATTCTATTGTGTATTTAATTTTGGGATGTTCTTGGCCATTATTACTTCACCTATTTTTGTCTCTGTTTTTTCTTCCTTTTCTGGTATTTCAATGACACATATATTATACCTTTTCGAATTGTTCCAGTTTTTGAAGGTTCTGGTGTGTTTCTTTCCTATTCATTTTTCTCATTGCATTTTAGTTTGGGAAGTTCCATTACCTGTCTCGAAGTTCACTGACCCTTTCCTCAGCTGTGTCGGGTCTGTGAATGAGCCCATCAAAGACAGTCTTCACTGCTGTTGTGGTGTTTCCGGTTCCTAGTGCTGCCTTTGGACTCTTCCTTAGAGTTTCATTCTGCTTACCCATTTGGTATTATATACCGTATTTTTCAGACTATAGATGCACTTTGCCCCTACAAATTTGGGAGGAATAATGGTTATTATTTCTGCTGTTGAGTTCTGTTTACATTTACATTGGTGAAATATTATGTTATTTATGTTATTAAATATTTTGCCAGATTTTTTGCTTCAAAAAATTTTTTTCCTATTTTTCTCCTCTAAAACTTAGGTGCGTCTTGTGGTCTGAAAAACATGGTATCTATTTTTCTCATTAGAGTAATTAGCTTCACTTATAGTTATTTTAAATTGCCTGAGGACTCCAAAATCTGTGTCATATCTGAGCTTGGCTTGAATGCTTACTTTGTCTCTTCAGACTGTGTTTTTTTCCCTATCATTTTTGTACCCCTTGCTACTTCTTGACGAAATTTGTTCATGGTGCACTGGAAATGCTGAGGAAAGTAAGCCCTTAGTGTGCGATTTTATGTTACTCTGGTTGGGAGTTGGGCGCATTTAATGTTTGCTGTACTTGCAGGTGCCAGAGGATTCCAATTCCCTTGGTGTCCTTGGGTTTGTGTCCTCTCTTGTCTTCGGGCTTTCCTAAGAGTTCCTCCTTAACTAGAATCCTTTTTATTATACTGGTGCCCTAAAATCTTACAACTGGACCTCAATCTTTTGGTCAGCCCACGTCTCTGGATTCTGACCTTTACATGCATTTCTCCAGTAGTTTAACCTAAAGAAAAAAAAAAATCCTACTATCCACACCCTTATTTGGTTTCAGTTTTTCCATCTATTTTCTTGAAGCCCTGATCCCTGATGAGTATGTTTTTTTCCCTTTCTTAAACGAGGCAGAAAAACTAGAGGGGGCTTTTGGGGGATGTCCCTCACAGAGCTGATATAGGGCTCAGGCAAAGTCATTTCCCTTGGAGGATGGATCTTTGTTAAAATGAAGGCACTGAGCACATTTCACAGAGATTTCTCTTCCCTTTCCCAGCCAGAGCAATGGAGGGATCATCATGAAAATGGTGATGCTCCTCCAGGTACGGCCCATAAAAGCTTAGTGTCCTCCTAAGACTGTAGCAACCTGAGAATTTCTCATTTTCACACCACTCCACACCAGTTCTCCAGCAATTTGTCGAATTTACTGTTTAAGAAGTATTTCTACCAGTTATGGCTCTGGTGACTTTTGCTCCAGGTGAAGCAAGGCTTGGCTGTGACTCTCGGGATTTGCCTGTATCGCTAGATTTCAGAGTGACAATTCACTCTGCAATCTCATTTCTTGGATGGACTAAAAGAAGTCATTGGTTTTTGGTTTGTCCAGCTTCATCTTGTAAAAATGGGAATGACAATTTGCAAGTTTGTTGCATGTTGAAGATAAAGCTGGAAGTCTTCATATATTTCATGCAATAAGTCCCTGTTGATGGAAAGCTTTATTTCCCTAGGACACAGAATTTTATGCACTGTGCTGATTATGTTTTGCCTTGGGTAAATTCCTTGAAGAGAGATTTCTAAGTCAAAGTGTATGTACGTTTTATTTATTTATTTAATCCTCGCCCAAGGATATGTTTATTGACTTGAGAGAGCGAGAGAGAGAACATCGATTGGTTGCCTGCCATACAAGTGCCAAGCAGGAATCAGGCCCACAACCTAGGTGTGTGTCCTGACCTGAGATCGAACATGCAACCTTTCGGTGTGTGGCACAATGCTCTAACCAACTGAAACACTCAGCCAGGGCTGTATGTACATTTTGAATGCACTCCAGTGAGATGGCATCAATTTATGATTTAATTAACATTGCACAAAACTGTTTTCCAAGATACTGGGTCTTTTGATCTCTTTAGAATGACTATGATATTTACTGAAACTGAAAACTCGGTTGAGGAGGAAACTTAGATTCCCTCCAGAGGAGCATCCTCAGTCTAGGAGTCACTTGACATGTCATCCAAGATCTCTTCTCATAGGTTCACAGAAAACATTCCTGTCAAATAGCTGTTATCTGTCAGTAATAAAGGACTTTAATAAGAGACATGTGCTATGGATCTTTTTCTTTTCTCTCCTCCAAGCAGATTGGGTGTAATTTCCTCCATTTTACATAAAAGCGGAGATGAGGACCTACCCCCGTTTATAGGACTGGCAACAGGAGGGGCAGGACACGTCTCTTGCCATCTCAGTTTCCCAAATAATGAATTACTATGAAGGTACAGAATGTATTTCATCCAGTAGAGCAATGTGGGAATTTCTTTTTGAAAAAGATAATTGGAAAATGGGAAAACAGGGAAATTCTGTTGTCATGTTAATGATTATAGGGGAGGTTTTTTTTTGTTGTTGTTGTTGTACACAGGTTAATTAATGATTTATCAGTTAAGTCCTGAGTGAAAGTGAACTTTGCTTTATGCCCCAGTCCTTCCACAATAAAAGAACAGGGTCTTGTAAGAGTTACTGAGGATAAATAAACAGTTTTTCCAAAGTGATCCTTTCTGTTTCCTAATTTATTTAGAAGTCATGGAATTGAAGGAAATGGAAAAATTGGGAAGGATTTCAGATGGAACCCAATTTACAGAAAACCTCTCATTTTAGCTATTGCCTTTCACAGTGAATTAACAATGAGGATGGTGTGTACAGGCTGTTTAGACCGAGGTGCAGAGGTGGCAGATGTGTTAGAAGAGAATAATTGCATGAAGTTGTGGCTCACATATGAATACCATAACCCTGTAACCAGTTTCATGTAGTCACAACTGTCTTGAAAAATGGTGCCAAATCAAAGTCCTTTCATTTATTTATTAGGACAAACTCTATGGGCAAAGTTCATGTGTAGTTATTGGACTTAATATTATTTAAAATTCATCCAGTGAGACCTCGGACACATAGGTTATCTCAGCCTTCCCACTAGACTGTAATTCCCAGGAGGGAGAAAGCACGCCCAGCACACCGTGTACATTAAGTGTTGTCCACAGTGGATGTGGTTGAGTGACTAACAGCTTATTTGAGGAAGACCTGTATTTAAAAGGAGGGTCATGAGAAATCTGGTCAAGATGGTGGCATAGGAGGTGACATGGCTCACCTCCTTGCACAGCCACATCAAAATTACAACTAAAACATAGAACAGCCATCACACAGAACCATCAGAAATCGAATAGAATGCAAGTCTGACACTAGGAATTAAAGAAACCACATCCATACAGACTGGTGGAAGGGGTGAAGATGCAGATCAAGCTGGTCCCACATCCTCATGTGGTGGTTAAAAACTATGGAGGGATATCTCATGAGTGGGGAGCCCAGCCCCCCAGCCCCCCAGCCTAGAGTTTCAGTGCTAGGAAGATTAGTCCACATAATTACTGACATCAAAACCAGCAGGATTTGAGTCTGTGGAAGAAACTACTGGAGTTCCAAGCAGTTCCCCTTAAAGAACCCACACACAAACTTACTGAGACTCGCTCCCTCTGAGCTCCAGCACTGGAGTAGCAGCTTAAAAGGCACCAGAGGGAGGAGGGAGAGGGCACTGAAGTGTCTGGTGTCAAGGTGAGAGCTGTGGGACAGCTTTCTCCCAGATAGACAGGCAGGCTCAGGCCATTGTCCCTATCCTGAGCCTTCTAGGAGGCAGAGCCACAGAACCAGGAGGCAGGTACCATATCTGAGACTCCATCAAGGTGGGTAACACTATTTGCCATGCCTTGGAGATTCTCTGAGTATCCATCCCACCCAACTTATGGCCCACCAAAACTGTTAACTGTGACTTTTCCATATGAATGGCTGGTCTTGGTGCACACTTCAAAATTTTCTAAATTCTATCGAACAACCAAGAGCCAGCCTCAGTGAGGCCCAGGCCCTATACCTCCTGCTAAGAGGCACCAGGCCGGGGCACTGGCAATAGCTGGTCTAGATTCACAGCTTGACTTTGGGAATCTCCATGCTCAGCATAAGTAGCAGACATCTCAGATTGCTTTATACCTCAGACTGGGTCACCCCAGGAAAAATACAACTGGGGGTTGACTTAAGCCTGTACCACCTGGGAAATGCCAGAACCTACAAACTCAGTGGACAGCTACAGACCATGTTGGAATACCACCACTCTGCCCCTGCACAGCTGATCTTCCACGAGGGTGGAGGTTGGTGGTCAGTGGTCACAGCCAGACCTTGTAGCTGACTGGCCTGGGTGAATCCTTCCCATTGACCTGCCAACAGCAACCAAGGCTCAACTACAATAGGAGTGTGTACTCAGCTCACACAGTGGGAGCACCTTGACTCCCCAGCTTGAGTGACAGAGGAGGCTGTGCCACTGGACCCTTCAGGATACCTACTACATTAGGTCACACTACCAAGACATAGAGTCAAAGCAACTCTACCTAACACATAGAAACAAACACAAGGAAGCTGCCAAAATGAGGAAACAAAGAACAATCAAAACTCCAGAAAAAAGAGCTACATAAAATGGAAATAAGCCATCTATCACATGCAGAGTTCAAAACACTACTTATAAGGATGCTCAAGGAACTTAGTGAGGACCTCCGCAGCATAAAAAGATCCAGTCAGAAATGAAGGATACACTAATTGAAATACAGAACAATTTACTTACAGGGAAACAACAGTACAGTGAATAAGGCTGAGAATCAAATCAATGATTTGGAACATAATGGAGCAAAAAATAACCAAGCAGAATAACAAGATGAAAAAGGAATCCAAAAAAATGAGGGTAGTATGAACAGCCTCTGGGACTTCAAGAGGTCCAACATTCACGTTGTGGAGGTGCCAGAAAAAGAGCAAGAAATTGGAAGTATTTGGAAAAAATAATGAAAGACAACTTCCTCAACTTGGTGAAGGAAATAGACATGCAAGTCCAGAAAGCACAGAGAGTCCCAAACAAGATGGATGCAATGAGGCACACTCCAAGACACAT
This sequence comes from Anoura caudifer, assembly GCA_004027475.1. Classification (NCBI taxonomy): domain Eukaryota; kingdom Metazoa; phylum Chordata; class Mammalia; order Chiroptera; family Phyllostomidae; genus Anoura; species Anoura caudifer. Next base: position 48,979 of record PVKU01003276.1, read on the forward strand.
TATAATCAAAATGCCAAAGATTAAAGATAAAGAGAAAATCTTAAAAGCAGCCAGAGAAAAGAAAGTAGTTACCTCCTAGGGAGTTCCTAAGAGACTGTCAGCTGATTTCTCAAAAGAAACTTTGTAGGCTAGAAGGGATTGGCAAGAAATTCTCAAAGTCATGAAAAGCAGGGACCTACAGCCAAGATTGCTCTACCCAGTGAAACTATCATTTAGAATTGAAGGGCAGATAAAGAGCTTCCCAGACAAGAAAAACCTGAAGGAGTTCATCATCATCAAACCATTATTATATGAAATGTTAAAGGGACTTATTTAAGAAAAGGAAGATCAAAACTATGAACAATAAAATGGCAAAAAATACATATCTAATAATTGAACCAAAAAAACAAACTAAGCAAAGAAGAACAGAGACAGAGTCATGAATACAGAGAGCGTTTTGATGGTTTCCAGATGGGAGGGGGTGTGGGGGAATGGGTAAAGAGGTGAGGGGGTTAAGAAGTACAAATAGGCAGTTACAGAATAGTGATGGGGATGTAAGGTACAGTGTAGGAAATGGAGTAGCCAAAGAACTTACACACATGACCCACAGATGTGAACAATGGTGTGGGGACTGCCTGAGGTAGTGGGGGGTACTGAATGGGGAGGGGCAAAGGGGGAAAATTGAGACAACTGTAATAACATAATCAATAAAATATAATTAAAAGAAAAATAAAAGGAGGGTCATGAACATCCATGTCAATCTCTTTTTCGTAGAATGTATGGCAGAAATATTTTGTGCGTTGGCTTCTGTAACAGCTGGACTTCTCCAGTCGTATGTTCCTTGAAATTCACAACCAAAGTATATATTTTTTTCTAATCACAACAGGATGACATTTCTTAGAATTTGGCTTCCTATGTCCAGGGTGTTCCTGTATGGGGGAGGAGCTGCCCTTATACTTGGATTCTCAGGTACAGTACATTATCTTTCTAGGATCTTTAATTATTTCTTATTCCTCTAATAATTGTAACAGAATTAACTGATTTAATTGCAAATTGCAAAGATATTGAGATTGCAAGAGAAAAGTAAAGGAAATGTGCACCAGATGAAAAAATGGAACTGATTTATCACCTAAGGAAAAAGTTTTCAGATAGAATGAAAAAACAGAATCTAACTATGGATAGAATTGAATCTTATATGTACTATATTTTCCCTATAAATACATACCTATGATAAAGTTTAATTTATAATTAGGCATATTAAGAGATTAACATCAACAACTAATAATTAACTAAAACAATGATAAAAATATACTATAGTAAAAATTATGTGAATATGGTCTCTCACTTTCACTGGTAATTGATCTGACAACTTAGATGGCTACTAAGTGACTTAACAATTTGGTAGTGAACACAGTGTGAATCTGCTGAACAAAGGGATGATTCATATCCTGGGCCAGATGGAGAGGAGCAGCTTAAGATTTTATCATGCTACTCAGAATAGTGCACAATGTAAAAGTTTATAAATTAAAGGTTTATAAGTTTAATTGTAAAACTTATAAATTATTGATTTCTGGAATTTTCCATTTAATATTTTCAGACTGCAATTGACTGCAGGTAACTGCAACTATTGAAAGCAGCACTGTGAGTAAGGGGGACTATTGTATATGTTGTTTATAAAAGACACACTTAAAACATAACGACATACAGCAATTGAAAGTAAAGGAATGGAAAGTGACTCATTAGAGAATTAGCATTGGAAAGAAGGCTAATATAGCAATATTAGTATCAGAGGAAAAGATTCCAGTGTCTGTGCCATATCTGATTTTGGCTCAGATGCTTGCTTTGCTTCTTCAGGCTGTGTTTTATTCCTATTGTGACACATGGGAAATGCTGAGGTGAGTAAACCATTAGCGTGAGATTATGTATTAATCTGATTGGGAGTGAGGTATGTTTAATATTTGTTATAATGTAGGTGCCAGAGTATTCAAATTCCCTTAGTGTACTTTTTTTTGTGTGCGTCCCCTGATGTCTTAAGGCTTTCCTAAGAACACCTCCTTAACCAGAATCCGTATTATTTTACTGGGGCCCTAAAATCTTATGAATGAACTTCAGTCTTTTAGTGGGCTCGAGGCTGTGACCTCACATGCATTTCTCCAGTTCTTTATTTATTTTACTTTCATTTTTAATTATATTTCATTGATTATGTTATTACAGTTGTCCTGATTTTTCCCTTTGTGTGACCTCCACCCAGCACCCCTACTCCCTCAGGCAATCCCTACACCATTGTTTATGTCCATGGGTCAGACATGTAAGTTCTTTGGCTTCTCCATTTCCTATGCTGTACTTCACATCCCCATGGCTGTTCTGTAACTGCTTACTCGTACTTCTTAATCCCCTCACCTCTTCACCCATTCCTACGCAGTCCCTCCCATATGGCAACCATCAAAATGCTCCCTGTATCTATAACTCTGTTCTTCTTCTTTGCTTAGTTTTTTTTTTTTTTTGGTTCAATTGTTGTTAGATTTGTATTTTTTGCCATTTTATTGTTGATAGTTTTGAGCTTCTTTTTCTTAAGTAAGCCCCTTCAACATTTCATATAATAGTAGTTTGATGATGGTTTGAAAAACCTCCTGCAGGTTTTTCTTGTCTGGGAAGCTCTTTACCTCCCCTTCCATTCTAAATGATAGCTTCACTGGGTAGAGAGGAATCTTGGCTGTAGGTCCCTGCTTTTCATGACTTTGAATATTTCTTATTAATGCCTTCTAGTCTACAAAGTTCTTTTGAGAAATCAGCTGACAGACTCTTGGGAACTCCCTCAAAGGTAATTACCTCCTTTTCTCTGGCTGCTTTTAAGATTCTCTCTTTATCTTTAATCTTTGGCATTTTCATTATGATATATCTTGGAGTGGGCCTCTTCACATCCATCTTGTTTGGGACTCTCTGTGCTTCCTGGACTTGCATGTATATTTCCTTCACCAAGTTGGGGAAGTTGTCTTTCGTTATTTTTAAAAATATTTCCAATTTCTTGCTCTTTCTCTTTTTCTGGCACCCCTATGATGTGAATGTTGGACCTCTTGAAGTTGTCCCAGAGGCTGTTCATACTACCCTCATTTCTTTGGATTCCTTTTTCACCTTGTTGTTCTGCTTGGTTATTTTTTGCTCCATTATGTTCCAAATCATTGATTTGATTCTCAGCCTTATTCACTGTACTGTTGTTTCCCTGTAAGTAAATTGTTCTTTATTTCAGTTAGTGTGTCCTTCATTTCTGACTGGATCTTTTTATGCTGTGGAGGTCCTCACTAAGTTCCTTGAGCATCCTTATAAGTAGTGTTTTGAACTTTGCATGTGATAGATGGCTTATCTCCATTTTGTGTAGCTCTTGTTTCTGGAGTTTTGATCTGTTCTTTCTTTTGGGCCATGTTTCTTTGTTTCCTCATTTTGGCAGCTTCCTTGTGTTTGTCTGTATGTATTAGGTAGAGTTGCTGTGACTCCATGTCTTGGTAGTGTGAACTAATGTGGTAGGTATCCTGTAGGGTCCAGTGGCACAGCCTCCCCTATAACCAAAGCTGGGTACTCAATGTGTACCCTTCATGTGGGTTTCTTGAATCCTTATATTTTAGTTGTAATTTTGATGTGGTTGTCACTAAGTGTATCTGCAAATACCTACAGGAAACATTATACTTAATGATAACTTTTAGTAGCATTCTCTTTAAAGTGAAGAACAAGGAAGAATGTCTACTACTCTGCTTCTATTCAACATTGTACAGGACATTCAACCCCAATAAATAGATCAAGAAAAAGGTATAAGAAATATGGGGATCAGAAAATGAGAGTCAAAGTTATGTTTTAATGATACAATTGTAAAAATGGAAATTGCAAGAAAACCTAGTATAAGAACTAATCATTGAGTTCTATAAAGTTTCAGGATACAGGTTCAACATTAAAAAAAGTCAGTGGTTTTTATATTCAAGCAACAACCACTTGGAATAAGATAAAATTTAAAAAGATATCATAGCAACAGAAATTATAAGGCTAAGAATGAACCTAATAAAACACATTAAGAATAACATAAAGCTTTTTTTAAAGACCAAAGTAATTAAAGTGATAATATACCATGTTCGTGATTAGGAAGACACTATATTTTAAAGATATAACTTCTTCCAAAGTTACACAGAAATTCAATGAACAATCTAATTTGAAGTACCTTTTTTTAAGGAAAGTTCATAGGTTTACTTCAAAATTCATATGATGAATAAGTGGACCAAGAATAGCCAGAGTAATTTTTAAGAAGGTATGGAGGTACAGGAATTTAAAAAATATACCGCATGGTAAATTAGACTGCATAAAGCTAGGGTAATAAAACTGGGACCAACAGGGCGGTGATAGATAGACAGACCACTGGTCCGCATAGGGGCCCAGAGGTAGGGCTCAGACCTAGGGAGAAACTTGGGGGATTACAAAGATGCCATAAAAGGAGAAGCAGGTGAAGGATGAGCTCTTCAAATACAGAATGGGTTCCTCAGGACAATGAAAATTGAAACAGCAGCAAAGTATCATTTTATGCTTATCACATTGTCAATAATTAAAATATCTGACAATAGTAGATAGTAATCAAGGAGAGAATGGAAGCTCTCACACTGCTGAGTAGGGTGTACCTTGGTGCAACTACTTTAGAGAACAGTTTATCAATATTGAGGAACTGTTGAGATAAGTGCTCTATGTGATCCAACAATTCCACTTCTCTGTGTATATCCTAGAGAGGACCTTGCAAATACTCAAAAAGTGAGAGCATAGGAATGTTCATGATAAAGTCATTTATAATAGTTGAAGTGGAGAGTTGATAGACAGAAATAATTTGTATGCATGTGTATAACTGCTTACAGCGGATAAAAACAATGCACTGGAACTATTTGAATGTCAAAGCTCCAGTGCTGAATGGAAAGAAATCAAGGTGCTTAATAAGATGCACTGTTATCTATGCAAAGTTCATAAACACAGAATATTTATACATATGGTTTATGAAGCATTTTTAAATGGCTAGGAAGCACATACAACTGCTACAAGATTGTGGTTACCACCAGAGAGAAAGAGAATTTGTTATTGGGGATATGTATTACTGCATCTGATATTTCATTTATATTTAAGAAGTAAGGAATAAATATAATAAAGTGTTAATGTTTGTGAAATTTGAGGGTTGGCAAATGGATCTTTGTTATATAATCCTTCGTAGTTTTCAATATGTACAAAATATTTTATGCAATAAATAAAAGATGGCAAATGGAAGATTAAATCACAACTAGAGTTTTATGGCAAGATGGAAGATAATTCTAGGAAGGAAGAAGTAAACAAAAGAAAGTGTAAATCTTCTGCACTGAGTTTTATGGCTTAAGTTTCATTTGGGAAAGTTAACTGTGTATCAGATTGGAAAGTGTCCTTTTGATTGTTCTTGGTTGTTCCCAGAAGGCCCAAGGAACTTCTGGGTGCTTCCAAGGATGTTTGTGTTTTTAGGCTGGGGTCTGGCAAATAAATAAAGACAGGAAGAAAGGGAAGATGTAGAATTTAGCTGGCTTGGATGCAAGATGTCAGTTTTGATTTAGAATTAGTAGGAACATAAAATTAGAGAATGTGTTGAAAGATGAGCACAAAAAAAGTGTGCTTGAAAAAAGTGCTTTGGATGAGTGTTTTAAGACAAATATTTTAGCATGTGTCTATGATTTTATCTCTAGGGAAGCTGAGAATGCTGTCTTCTTCTTCTTCTTCTTCTTCTTCTTCTTCTTCTTCTTCTTCTTCTTCTTCTTCAGAAAATTTCTAATAAAGTTTGTTGAAGTGAAGAAAAATTTATCAAGGTTATATTTTTTTCACAAAATATGTGTTTCATATGTATGTAAAAAAGAACTTCCAGAAAGCATTGCTCAGGAAGTAATTTATTGATTCAATTTAAACTCAGCATTGTTACCAAGGCAAATAGTTGGTCTGAAAAAAGAATTGAAAAATGTATCAGGAAGGCACATGGTTCAGTCACAATGTCAATAGTGGTCATGTGAAATAAAACCACTGGCAAATGTCACTTAAGCTCATCTACATATTTTAATTACTTATGGAGTGAAGTGAATGTGTCACCTTAAAAATGTACCTGTGGCATGTACAAATTCTTTTGGACACATTTATAAATACAATAATAAAAATTCCTAAGCTCTCTTTTCTTATACTAGTGTTTGCCAACAGACATCCTAGTGGTATTTTATTTGACCAACATTCCCTAGTCTTTTCTTAACATGTTTAAAGTCACATTTATTATAACATCTGTGCTTCAAGTCAGTTTGTAAGCATATGTTTTGATGTGAGTCTGATCATAACAAGAGAAGAATGTTTACCAGGGCATTCCCATGGGCATCGGGAGTTGAGGGGTGAGGTGGGTAGGGCACGTTGTAGATGGAAGAATTGTGGTTTAGCATACATTTTACAATGTCAAGAACAGGTTCAGTTTCATCTGCATGATTTGGAAGGCTCTCCAATGCAAATCAGCAAGAATCTGCCTCTGTAGCCAGGAAGGTCCCTGTTGGGGGCTTTTCAACAGCCTCATCTTCTTTGTACCCCTCTCCAGTTTCACCCTACATAGCACCCCAACACTTCAAGATTTCTACTAAAAGAAAGTTGTATCCCTGAGTTCCTTAAAAATAGAGGGTATTTAGAATGTATAAAGCTTGGCAAGTAAGTCATAGGGAGTTGGGTGGGGTTAAAGTTTCAAATGTGATCCTGGCAAGATGTGGCAATATATGATTTCTGTTTTCTTTCAGAAAAGCACATGCAGTGATTTTGGAAAACTAGCTACATATTACTTCTCTAGCTCCTCATAAATTATATGAATGCTGTGTCTAGTGGCTGATACTCCAAATTTTGCAGTTTAAAAGTGAAAGTGTGCCCAAGTATTAAAGACAGATGGTACTGACGTAAGCATGGGAGAGTCAGTGTTTCTTTGACAGAGGCCAAAGAAAGAGTGTGGTGCGCAAGAAATTTTATTTTATCCTCACCCCAGTCATTTTTTTCATTGCTTTCAGAGAGAGAGGGAAGGAGAGAGAAAGGGAGAGAAAGAGACATCGATGAGGGAGAGAAACATCAACTGGTTGCCTCCTGCCCATGTGTGGACCAGGGATTGAAACGGCAACTTAGGTATGTGCACTGATCAGGAATCGAACCCATAACCTTTTGGTGTACAGGATGATGCTCCAACCAACTGAGCCACATGGGCCAGGACACATGCAAGAAATTTTTCATTGTCCTGTAAGACATGGCATTAGAGAACTAGGAGGCAGAGAAGGGTTTGTAAAACAATACCCTGCACCATTTCATAATTCTGTACCATAAGCATGAATAGTAGATGAAGATTTCTAGATCTAGAGTTGTTAAAAGGAAAAGGCTATCCTTGTACGCTCAATCTGGTGGATTTCATCAGAAAAGATTTTAGTCATGTGGAAGATTCATGCTGTTAAAAAATCTCTTTATTATTACATTTTAGTGGTTTAGCCCTTTCACAACATTTGAATGAGCTTCTTCAGTTTGAGCCCCACCTTCACAGTTCCAGCTCACTTTAGTTTTAGAGCTTTTTGTGTGAAGGGGATGGGTAAAGGGGGAATTATGTTTGCAATCATACAGAAGGATGAAGATAAACTGTTTTAGTTCAACTTACACAAATAATTTCTGGATAATAAATCCTTTTGCAGCAAAAAGTCTTCAAGAAAATTATTTCGACCACACACATGTTATCCTGCTCATGTCCACGTGAAATAAAAAAAAAAAAAATGCAGGGAGGGTAGGCAAGGAAAATAAACATTTATTGAGCCAGGCACTGAGCTGGGAATTTTCCATAACATGAATAGAAATAGAATGACCGCATTGTACAGGGATATCTAAGATTTGTTTGTCAAGCATTGTTTTTGGCGTGCAGCAAACATGAAGGTGTTATGGTAGCAGTTGGCATAATCTCCCGCAACGCTGACAAGGATGCAACTGTCCACGTTGTCTCCTCAGAAAGGCAGGAGATAAACAAATCATGGCAAACAGAAGGCACAACGTGCAATAACCACAGATTTACAGAATTAAAAATGCAACATAAATTGGATGACTATAGTCTTCTACAATTCTTTAAGGCTAAAAAGAAAAAAATGGCATTATAATAAGTGCATGTAGAAATAAATTTTATAAATCAAAGTAAAATTATTTCTGATATATGATTGATTTTTCTCATATCAATATATACGTTGTCTAAAATCAAATCAGGAAAAGATTTATTTCTAGGGGAGATTAGAGAAGTCAAATTGCGAGAGAAAGCATCATCATGGGCAACAGGTAATTTATAGTTAGGAAAATAATCTGCACTCTGGTTTTGTGGGTTTTCATTGGTGACTTACCATGTCTTCTTTGTGGTCCTTATTCATCATCCAGTTTTTATTAAATGTAAAAATGGCTATTGAGACAACCTAGCATAAACCTGCAAAGTGGTAAACTAAAAGATGTATTCTCATGTGAAACAAACAAACAAACCCATCCAACAACTCTTGTAACAATCACTTCTAATTTCCCACTTAATGTTGAAGACTTTTGCTTGGCATTTTCTAGGGAAGAGAAAAAGCAGAGGTAGTGGTAGCTTTGAAAACATGAAACCTTATGCTAGTACATAGTCTTTACTTCAATATGGCTTTTCAGAAGATACAGCTCACTCAGCAGGCTGGTTCTAGATTGCTTTGGTTTCCACATAAGACTCTTACATCTTTAAAAATGAATGATTGACCACAAAAGTAAGCCTCAGAATGCAAATAACACTCAAGAAGTATCAGAGCTTACATGAAGCAAAGCTGAGGAGGTGGTTGTCTTTCAAACAATCATTGACTGTACTTTAAACACTTGACACCCAGATCAGCTGTACAATTGGCACATTACACTAATTCTAGACAAAGGTAAGGAAAAAATTAGTACATTCACGACTTCAACAGAATTCTATGATTACGTATTTCCTTCGGTTTTGTCTTACAGACATAGACACAATCATACTGCAACGACATATGAATAGATTGTAAGTCATTAAATAATTATCTTCATTTGTCTTATGTGAGTTTCACAATATGAGGCATGATCATATATTTCATTGTGCCATGTAGTTTTTGAACCACATAAAGCAATATAATATAAATACAACAGTTACTTTAAAGTCAGGAATGTCACATGGTAAAGAGGACAAACGTGCCACTGAAAATAGTCAAAGCACGAGACGTGACATCCTTTGTACTCAACAACAAGCAGCTTTGAAGGAAAGACATTAGGACAAGAAGGGGAGGTAGTTACTCTGAAAAATTCAAAATCATTTCATCAGCTGATTTTATAAAACAAATAACTTTTCAGAGGTATCTCTGCCATGTAGTTCTTCAATTTCAGATAGTAAAACAAAAAGATTTGTCCCCCCTCAGGACTTGAGAGATTTGCATGGGAAAGCTCCGACTGTATTTTGAAGTTTATCCCGGTGAAGCATAATTTGATCACAAGTGTTAAAGGTTATTTTGGATATTTCTACTTCAGTAGCCAAAGTTTTGGGAGTTAATTGTTCTTTTCTTTCTAATCAGAAGCAGGTAAAAATTAACTAATGGACTGAGACTATCCAAGATTCTCTCTATTCATTGGCTACAACCACATAAATGAAAGGGGTTTTTCCACTTTCCATGTCTCAATTCTTCCTGACTTAAAATCCGAGCATGAATCAGAAGAACTGACGTGGACAAATCAGTGGTGGGCATATGGTGTTGTGAGTTATGTACATTTCTCAGCCATAAACTTGGAACACTGACTAAATTACAGATTCACCAGGTCTCCCAAAATTTGGGTTTAGCAGGCTACTCTCAGCATTTTGTGGAATCCTGAGATGCCCAAAGCCCTGGAAATGTCCTTCCTATTTTCTATCTTTCTATCTTTTTCCTTTCTTTGAAAGAGATGTCAGAGGGTCTCAAACCCAAAGTCACCTTCCTGAAAGACACAAGTCTGGGAGAGAGCTCCTACTCAATTTATCCAACAGGGGACACCTGGTTAGAGCACGTGCTCTCAAGCAGTTATTCTGTAGTTTTAAGTTTTCTCAGTGTCGCTTGGATCTATTAATGGCCTTTGAATTAATTAAGTAATTAATGAGTAGACCTAGAATCTCTAAGCACACGCAGCTCCAAATTAGGTAACTTGTGACCCTCAGCCTGGGCCTAGATGTCTGTGTGTCTGATTTAACATTTGATTCAGTCTTTTGCATTGTATGGCCGTAGTCATTGTTTAGGAATAATTTGGGTTTTTTTTGCAGTTCCTACTGTAGCAACTGCTACAGCCATGAATCACTCTTGGAACAAATATAGGCCCTGGAGTGCCAGAATAAAGAGCCTGCCAGAATGGACAGCAAAGAAGAGGCGAGGCAAGGATGTTAAATCCAACCAGCCTGACCTGGAGGGATGGAGCTCGGTGTTTCCGTCAAGCTTTGCCACAGCCACACTGTTCCTTGCTTCAGATTAAGGGCGCATCAACAAGCTTTTCCGGCTGTATTTGGGCCTTTGACTAGAAACCCTAGATTTTACTTAGATCATGAAATCAAGGACGGTTAGGGTTGTGAGAGGTCTTTGAAACATGTGAGGCCAATCCACTTATTTAACAGGTGAGGGGGCTGGTGGTGGGAGTGTCAAGGACTTGCACTGAATCTCACAGCCTGTTCAGCGGCAGCGGTGGGACCCAGACCTGGAAATCGAACGCTCAGCCCCCCACCTGAGCAAGAACACAATTGTGCTTGAGCTGAAAAGGCAGAAGAAGAAACTTGTTCACTGACATACACGTGACACTTTCATCAAAGGCAAATCCACAGTAGCCCACGTTGGGGTAGTAATCCAGAGTCATTTACATTTTCCCGTATGTGTGCAAAGTTCCGCGGTGTGTGCATTGTCCTTTTCAGGCCCAGGCACGCACTTCCAAGCATTCATGAGTGTGTCCATATGTTTGAAAATTGAGGCTTGGGGGTGGCGGGCTGATGCCCAAACCCTAGCCAGAGTCAATTTCTTATCAGACAAAGTAATCACACAATTCACATCAGCTCTGTGGTAACTCAATTAAACAATGAATGTAAAAATCCGCTGAACAGGTGCTGGCTGGACCTTAGACCATCGTATCTTTCCCTTTCTGATTTCTCCATTCTTTGACATCAAATAAGGAAAACTTACTTTGCAATCAATACACCATTTCTTTGTAAAAAGGAAACTTTTAGAAAATATATAAAAGTAAAGAAAGGCACTTTGTAAAACACGTACAAATCCGTTTCTTTCTCATCTACTCTAAGGAGACAGGAACGTTACTGAAGGCAGGGCCACGTCTCTTCGGAAGTGACAGCGGCAGGAAGCAGGATCCCCTCTGCAGCCTCCAGCTGCTTATTAACTGATAGTGTTCTCTGATTCCGTTGGGCCCCTACAGGAAAAGGAGTTGAACTCCTGCATCATTTACAGGTGCTAAGGGACTGCCCCACTTTGGACTAAACCAGCAGAAGCAAGTTTTTAGTCCACAACTGCCTACCAGGATTGGCCTTAGGCACTTAGGAGAAAGAAGGGAAGGTCAATGATGAGGCTGATAGGAACATGTGCTCATGGTGAGGTGCCTAATCCCTATTTGTTGAAGCTGACCTCAGGACATTCTGCAGTTTGTGTCATAAGCTTCCATAAATCACCCATTGGCTGTCCTGTTTCCATGTGCTTTGTAACATGAGTATTTAGACGTTTGTTTCTAAAAATAGGACTTACTGTGATTCAGAGCATAAAGCTCTTGAAACCAACTATGCAGTGCTGGTTGGTGATCCAGGAGGAAAAAGCAAAACAAAAACAGACAGAAGAACAGACTCAGCAGGCCCACGTAAGAAAAGATACTTGGGACTGTTGGACTCAGCAACGAATAAGCATGGCTTGATTCAGCAAAAGACCATTTTTCTAAAAATTAGAACCACATTTAATGTCTTTTTGAAAAAAATTTCATGCCTCTTCCCTCTACACACATATTTGTACATAATCTTAGACTATGATTCTGTACCTATATAATTTATAAAATGCATGTGTAATGCATTAGGACCAACTGGAACTGGTGATTTAAAAGGAAATACGGAAAGTACATCACAGAAGAGTACTTGTATTTTGATGATGAAAGGCAATTACTTATTAGCTTAAGTAAGACACGAGGCATTGATTAAATGATCTTGACTAGAGAATATTCAGTGAGTCATGGAATCAATGCATTGGAGATTAAAAGGACGTTAGAAATTCTTTTGGCCCAATATATCCTTCAGAGGAAACTGAGGCCTCATAGTTAGGAGGCCTATAACCATGTCTCTGCATAAGGGGACATAGTTAGGACTAGAACCTGGGGTTCTTGACCGTCAATCTTCATCCTTCCATTTGACTAGATATTTCCTTGATTAAAAAAAATTCTACCCATGAAAAATATTAATTCAAATATAGAGTGCTAACTGATCAAGAAATATAGTCTTGGCTTGGCTCAATGAGTGACTAGCTGATGTTATTTTTTTTCTCCCGGGATTTAGTTCAAGTTGAGTCTTTGGCCATAATTTTTTGCTCATATATGCCAAAATCAGATTATTTTTAATTTTCAAGCTAGCAGAGTGATTGGAGAATGGTGGAGTATTTGGGGAAAATTTGACTTTGAAGGGTGGAATTTTGAGTCAGGGCTACTCAAGGTGGACTATGTCCCCTATCCCTCTTGGAAGCTGTGTGTACTTTTACAGGTCATCCTCTACCATTATGTGAATCTTGGAAAAACTAATAGATTTAAAATTTTTATTTATTTATTTATTTATTTATTTATTTATTTTTATAGCAGGGAAAGGAGGGAGAAAGAGAGGGCATGTGCCCTGACTAGGAATTGAGCTGGTAACCCTTTGCTTTGTAGAATGACACCCAACCAGCTGAACCACACCAGTTAGGGCCTAATAGATTTCTAAAAATTATGCCTTTTCCTTACATGCAGTGTTGTTCAGTTAAATCAAATGGACTTGACTTGTATTTTCCAAGAGAGGAGTTACCATGTGCTAAAATAACCTTTAGTGGAAATGCTCATCTAGGGCAGTGCTTCTCAAACTTCACTACACAAATGTGTCATCCGGGGGACCTAGTGCAGAGCAGATTCTGAATCTGTAGGTCTGGGGCAGGGAGGCTGAGACTCTGCATTTCCATGTGGCACCCAGGTGATGATGATGCAGCTGGTCCTCAGACCAGACTTCGAATAGCCAGGGTCTAGGGGATTGAATGAAGTGGGACAACTTTTCCAAATGTTCCCTTACTCTTAAATGTTTATATATTGGGAGAATAAAGCCTCAGATCTATTCCTTTTGCAATTCTGGAAGTCCTGTCACTGTGTGGATATAAGGAAAGGACTTGCCATCAGGTGAAATTAAAACAAAACAAAACAAAACAAAACACTAGAGGGAGGCAGTTCATGAATCATGGATGCTGTCTTTGAAGTGGAGACCAGCCTTTTGACCCCTCAGCGGGGAGCCTGCCCTTGGACCTGACTCAGGGACTCTTACTACCATACCCTGGCCTTTGTAGCTGTTCCCACCACTCCACAGAGGCTGTTTCTTGAGACTTTTATTTGGACACTTCTGACGTGAATGCTGGCTCTGCCTCTGCCAAGATTTTGCAAATGGATCTGCTCCAGAGAGATACGAACTCATAGCTTTGCTCGCAACACCTTTGCTGCCAAGACTGCTCAGAAAAACAAAGCAAAACCAATCCCCTCTCTCTAAAACTGTACGTTAGATGCCACCATTCTCCTTTTTATGGTGGCTTCATGAATATTTGCCCAGAGAAGAGCAGAAACCCTAGATTAGCCCTAAGTCCCAAGAGAAGTATTCCTTTCTGTCTGTGCAGAGCCCCTAAAACTCTAGTTTGGTGATTGTGGTTTAACATATCCTGGAGATAAAAGACTTGGCTAAAATGATACTACACTGTCTTGGAAATTGAATGCTGTCATCCACTTCACATTGGTCGGTGGGGTTTGGTTGGTGTGGCACTTACACCACAAACAGGGACTGCGTACACTATCAGGTGCTGTGAATCCCCACTACAGCTCCTAGCAGACAATGCTGTGCCCACTGAACACGTAAACAGTTGTGCTGGGAAGATAGAAAATACTCTTTTATTTTGCCTACGTGGTAGAAAAATAGTCTTCAAAAATACATTGTCGAATGTTTGGGTTGTATTAAAGTAGATTTTTATGTACAGTAAGGCAGTATGTCCATGAGCATGCTGCTGTGATTGTCCTTTAAATTAAAGTTAGTTTTGGGGATTTTTTTTTTCACTAAGAGAAGACTAGGGTTTATGATAAGTTGCCTATCATGCTGAAATGCAGCAGGAAAGCATTTTAGGAGGATTCACCGCATCACACTCATTTGCCTCTTGTGTAAGAAAATTTCACTCTCCAAAATTATATTCTCTAGATGCTTTAGAATAAAATACCAAGGGAAGGGGGTAATCTGTGCTTAACAAATTCAATCAATTAGGAAAAAAAGGGAGGCATAATTTTAACTTGCGTATCAGCAATCTGTCACTAAGGTAATCGGAAGTGATGTAAACAGTTTTGTGAGGTGTTCGGAATGCATCCTTTCTGTAAATGTGTTGTGTTTGGCTGATCCTAACCAAATGAAAGAGGCGGGCAGAGGTTAAGCAGTTGGTGTCCAGAAGCGGTTGTCACGGCGATGCCCTCATCTATCACCTTCCTGTGCTACACTAGTTGGATGATTTCAGTTGCTCCTGCCCCATACCACACCGTGAAAGCCTTTCCCAAGGCTACACCTGTGGGCACTGTCCCTCAAGATTACTAAGCAACGTGTTTTTATGCCGTGGAACATGCAATTTTATAACTAACGGCAAAAAATAAATCTACAAATCACAGGAAACAAAATGCTCTGTTCTGGAATCAGCTGTTGGGGAAAGAGGCAACTGGTTGAACGCGGAGCATGGAAAGGAGTGAGCCGTGGGTCTTCAGCTGTGTCATCCTCACCCCATTCTCGAACCTTCTCTAGCACAGGACACGGCATGGATGCTGTAGTATTACCTGAAGAAAAAAATCACATTTTAACCAGTCATTCCATTAATGAAGCCGTCACTGAAAAGAGTGCTTTAAGCACACGGGGTCCAGGTACTCCGACCCCGCCAGCTGGAGACCGAAGCCGCTTGGCGCCCTGGTGTGGGAGGCCACGTCTTTCTCGCCTTGATTCTCTTGCAAGGACGGAGGAGGTTCCTCGGCTGCAGGCTCTTCAAAGGAAGCCAGGTTTGGAGCGCACGGATCCTGCACTAACACCAGGATTTTGTTATCTATCACCCTGGACACCTTAGCGTACTCCCTACCGGTTGGGGGCACACCCAGCTTCTCTGTCTGGTTGCTGTTCTCGTTTTTTGGCAGCAATGATAATGCTCCATCTTTGCTGATCTTGTGAATCGCCACGTAATCCAAGGGTTTCGCAGAGATAAAGGGGATTTTCTCCCGGGACCGCTGCAGTGGGGTGTCTGGGCCAGTCTCGGAATGAAAGCTTTCTACCTCCCTCTGCTCTGCTGCCTCTTCCTCCCCTCCAGTCTCAGCGGTGTCCAAGGACTGCAAAGCACGATTTTCTGTTTTGTCCAGCGAAGTGGCCAGTGCACCTGGCGTGCCCATGGCCAGTTTACACACATCAGCAATGTTGTGGTAAGAAGCCATGGGGTCCTGCTGGCTGGGCAGCTGCGATGAAGGCTGTGTTGAAGATTTGAATCCACTGGCATAGGAATAGGGGATTTTGCTTTCCAAGCCCATGTTCGGAGGGACCCAGGTGTGGATACCATTTGTTTCAGAGCTCTCTGGTTTCTTGATGCCCTCAGGAGTGTGGGATGTAGATGGATTTTCCTGGGGTTCCTTGTATTTTTCGGACAAAAGGGAAGGGCTGTCACAGCTGCCCAGGCCAGAGTCCCTGCTGGGACCCAGGTGTTTGGGCTTCATGACACCTTGATCCAAGTGTTCTTTTGAATCAGCTGACATCAGCTGCTGGTTCTCACTGTCAACGACTTCTAAAAGCTCCACTAGCAAGTCTTCACAGTCGGAAGGGAAGTCTTGGCATCCCAGGGCACTCAGCAGTTCTTCAGACTTGCCCTTCTAATAAAACACAGACAAGGAGAAAAGGCCCTTAGCTTTATAACATTCCAAATTAGCATCGAAGTCCAGTCTGTGTTCATGACCATGGGCAGGCGGATGTGGTAAGAGCCTAACAATTCCCCAAACTTTCGACCTTTGTGTACCAGGCCATCTATAATCACCTCCTGAAATACTTATTCATCTTATATTTTTCTTCAAGCCAATTTATGATTTTAACTTAGTCTCTCTCTAACCAGTAATGATCATGAATTTAATGGGCAAGTACTATATGCACAGATAAAAAAATATAACTATTAAACAAGAAAAGTTTTTGCAACTTTTCTGAAACCACCACACTCAGGCCCTGGCCAGGTTGCTCAGTTGGTTAGAGCTTTGTCCTTTTATGCCAAGGTGGCAGGTTCAATCCCCAGTCAGAGCACATGCAAGAAACAACCAATGAAAGCATAAACAAGTAGAAAAACAAATCAATGTTTCTCTTTCTCTCTCTTTAAAACAATCAATAAATAATAAAAAAGAAAGAAATTATAAAACCAATGTGCTCATACATGTGTTCAGCTCTTTGGGACTCAGTGGCTCTGACATCTGGTTCCTGGACTCCTTACCTCCTCTGCCACTTTCTAGACTCTGGAAGCAATAAGTTGCGTCTTATTTCTTCCTTGTCCTCTCAACTCTTCTTCTTCTAACATCTCCCTTCCTTCCCTTCTCAACTCTTCTTCTTCCCATGTCTCCCTTCCTCCCCATCCCTTCTTCTCTGCTCCAGTTTGTCTGTCCTCTACTGCATTTCCTCTCCCTCCGCCCCCTCTCTTCCTGCCAATACATATTTTCTCCTCCTGCTCTTCCTCTCCCTCTTCCTTCTCCTTCTCTCTCATTCTTCCTCCTGCTTTCTCCTCTTACTTTCCACTCTTCTTCCTGATCCTCTGACTTAAGTCAGATACTGGTGCCTACATCTTGGCTTTATCACTCATTAAAGGGTATTGACTTTGAACAAGCTGCTCAGTGATCCTGTTTCTCCATCTGTAAAATGGGAATAATAATGCCATACAGGAGGGTTCCTTCAAGGATTAGAGGTAATATGTCTGAGAAAATAAGAACTTTTTTCTTTGACACAAAAAGCAGTTATCTTATCGTCAAGTCTCTGTGGCTACAAGGTTGAATAGACCGTACTTAATTTAGTTAGCTGAAAGTACATGCTGGTTCTATCAAGGATAATGGCATAAGAGCACTGAACCAGGAGCCCAAATTCCAGGGTCCTAGTCCCTGATATGGTATTTGCAGTGAAGGTGAAAGCAGTCAAGCCAAATTCCCTGGGACTCTCTTCTTACATTCTTAGCGGTTAGTCTTGCAGTGGCTGGGTCAACTGATCTAATGCACAGGTAATTGCTTTTACAACTATTGGCATTAAGCTTAAGGTCAAATTGAAAGTCTATATTTCAACCTGCAGAGAAATTTAGAATGTTCTAACCCCTCTTTCCATTCAAAATGCTTAAATGTAATTCCCACCTGAATCAGCCTAACTGGGCCCTGGCCAACACCAGCCCACTGCACTGACCCAACCTCACCTGAGCGCTCCAACAGGCAACAGCAGCAGCGGGGTATTCAGTTACACTGGCTCTATGGAAAGAACGCTCAAGTGGAAGCTCTCACCAAATGATGGGGGTGGGGGTCGTAAATCCTTCTTTTGTATTTTACAAAAGATTCACCCTTTAAAAAGTGGATTATTTGTACGCAATATTCATGTGCGTGCTTTTGAACAGACTGGTGAATCTATGAGTACCAGGTACTATCATGTTTTCCTGGCTTTATCTCTTTTCCTTCTGACATTTGATGTCTCCTTGTAAGTATGTGCTCACCTCACATAGCTTTCTCTAATGAAGAGGGACCGTGAGGCCAGGCTGAACTGGTGGGATTGTGTGTGTGTGTGTGTGTGTGTGTGTGTGTGTGTGTGTGTAGAGGTAGATATTACCAATCGTGACACATTCTCCCCTTCTGGCACTTACCTCCAGCAGATGAGTATCAAATCCTTTTATTTTTGGCCCAGGAACTGGTGGAAAGATGCAGGTCATCATGCTACAAAATAATTTGTGGGACAGGATAAATAACTCATTTTCTCACTTTGCAGTTTCTAAAAGATTGGTATTATCTGCTACATGGACTAAGGTAGGTAGGAGTTAAACCCCTGGGGCTACATGAAACCGACAAGCAATGGTGAAGACAATAATTATAGAGGCCAATGCCAACATTAGCTCCAGCTCACTGAGGAGTCTAATTTGCATTATTTGCATACTCTCCATCTCTTGATTTTAGCTGCTCTTGACAGAATCTTACTATTT
This sequence comes from Anoura caudifer, assembly GCA_004027475.1. NCBI lineage: Eukaryota > Metazoa > Chordata > Mammalia > Chiroptera > Phyllostomidae > Anoura > Anoura caudifer. Next base: position 67,479 of record PVKU01003276.1, read on the forward strand.
CCCAACTGCGAGTTTCAGTTTGATGGAAAGAGCACCACCTTCAAAGGAGTTCATTCTGTGACGCTTATTAGCACTAATAAAAGACTTTTTAAAATGGCTTGACCACACTGCAACTAACGGCTAAAATCAAGTGCTTGAATTACTGTGTTTCCATCATCTCGGTATTGGCTTTTCAGAGAATTATTACTCCTGTCAACCAGGATCGGGAGGAAGGTTGAGAGACAATGAAGTACCTATAGCCCTTCAAAGCCACTGCCCAGACCATAATCAAACAGACGGCAACAGAAAGAACAGCCACAAAGATCCACACGGTGGTATCGGTATTGGTGACATCTAAAAAGAAACAGCCAGAAAGATTTGATCACATACAGTATCATTAAATGCAAGCGAACAAACAAAACTAATGAAGGAAACTTTTGAACCCAAGTCCCTCCCTGCCTACACCTCTTTTGACTTGAACTGCAATCCAGAGAAACCTTGACCATGGGTTAATTTTTCCAATATTATTAAATTTGAATGTGTTGCAAGTATTTTAAAGTACACTTTTCCAAAATCCTTTTACATGTTGTTTTCTCTGGTACTTTAAGAGGCAATTTAAGATCACATGATCAATTACAATGACAGGTAATGTACGAAGTTCTTATGAAAATAAGCTCTTTATATACAATGCCTTACATGTAAAGATGAGACTCAAAAAGTGATTACCCATTGGCATGTAACTATAAAGCTGTAGTCTGGGATTTGAATTCAAGCCTTTTCTGCTTCTAGACTGCTTTTAGTTAGTAAGAGCCAGGGCTGAACAGGATGTATGCCGACCTTGTGAGCCCACAGTTCAGGGCCCTTTCCAGTGTGACAAACCAATGCAAACCCTGATACTCTGGCCAGGCAAGTTGTCACAAGCGCTAGGCTTTGCCTTTTGGTTCTGGGCAAGACTTCTAACTGCACAGAACTTCAGTTCCCTTGCTTTTAGTTTTCAATGGCAGTTATAGTCTTGCTGAAGACTTGAGAGGGTTGGGAGAACCAAACAGGGTGAAGACTTTGTGAACCGTGAAGTACATTAGAAATGCGAGAGGAAGCATTCTTTTGTGTAAGCCACCATGTTTAATGACAGAACTGAGTGCTCCTCTCAGACTGTGCCTTGGCTGAGAGACCACCATGTAATCGACATCAGAGACTGAAAATCAGTTCAGTTCATGCCTTAAGATGGGATATCACCTTACAAATTCTAGAGCTAGCTGATGACCTTGACTCGATGACAGGGACGGAGCAGGTGGGGAGGGCAGAATGACCATCAAGCCCCCTGAGACATACCAAGCTCCTGTCTGCAGCTTCATCCTAGACCCCGGTCCTCGCCGACAGTTACCCAGGGGCACTGCCACACTCTTAAACCTCTTTCGGTTGGGTGGAGAAGTGACAAACCCCCGTCCACTCACTCCTCTGACTGGGGCTCAAAATCATTTCTTAGTAGTTATGACATGTAAATTTACTAAATTCATTCTTTTCTAAAAACATTTAAGGTTATAAGCAAAAGGTAGTCAAGCCACTCACCCTCAGGTATCTGGATGGAGTTCTCCGGGCCCCACTCACTCCAGAATCCATGGTCGGGCTTGCAGCGAACCTGGACGAGGTATTTCTCTCCTGGGTATAAGCTGAAAACCTTAAACTGCGTTTGCTGCCCAGCAAAATGAGTCTAAGGAGGAGCAAGGAAAACGGAAATCACTCTGACTTGTGTTCTGGAGAAACGAACTTTTCCCTTGGATAATAAACCGTCAGAGGCGTGAGGCCGGACCGACAGACTCGGACACCCTGCCGCCACCCTTGCGCCTTCCCAGCCCACCCCCTTCTACTCTGCAGCATTGTCATCAATTGACAGGGTTTCTATCTCTCCAGCTGGGACTCCATTTCAGAAAGACAAATATTCTGCATCCTACCCCCTGCCTTCTAAATTCTACTTTACAGAAGGTAACCAGTTTTAATAAAACTGTAAAACTGTTATTTTGTAAACTCTAATGAAATAATTGATTCCAGGATTATTCAAGGAAATCCACTAGGCATCATGAGAGAACTGGGCATCATGTTCTTGAAGCAATAGTGCACAAAGTAAACGTGACTTTAGAATTAAGGCATCAGGTGGTGACCTCCCTGACCCAAAGGTCAGCTCTAGCATCATTTACGGAATGTCAGCCAGGTGGTTTGTGTCTCCTAACACGATGCAATGTGAAACAATAGACTATCACCTCTGAAGTATTCTTGCCCAAACTTGTTCAACCTGAATCTAATCAAGTCTTTAGCGCTAATGGCTGGCTACAGGAAATATGGGGCAGAGAAATTAGCTAGATGACCTCCCAAAGAACTAATCAGACAAATGCAAAACATAGGGCATTCTATGGGACAAGGGGCCTTGTCTCCTGAGCCTGTTGAGGCTAAAAGAACATAATAACCAGTCACAATGTGTGGTCCTAGGTGGATTCTGGTTTGCACAAAGTAGCTGTTAAAGATATTCTTTGGGGCATAATTGGGAGGATTAAAATATGAATTGGTTATTTAAATGATATTAGGGAACTTTAATTATTTTCCTATGTGTGATATTATTTTGGCTATGTTTGAAAATGTTTCCTTTTAAAAAAAGACATATGCTAAAGTATTTAAGAGTGGAATATCATAATGCCTATAATTTACTGTATTATTTCTTTACAATGAAATATTTTAAAGTGAATAAAAATGCCACAGACCATTGACTGGTTACACTAAGATTTTTTCCCTCTCACCGAGTGCCATTTAAGTGTTTTCATAGGTGTCCAGCTCTAAGACATCCTGAGGGAGGTGGGTTGGAAACCTGGTGGAAGCATTTGTTCAGTGTGAAGGAGGAATTCACCTTGAGAGAGTTGTGAAGATGCACCCCCAGCAATCCCAAGAGAGGGGAGAAGGCCCTTCCACATCTGGGTGGCCACATCAGCATCAGGAGGACAACATGATGGCCCAATAATTAGGAGGAACGACCTGTTTCCAGCAGCAAGGGCTTCGCCTTTGCCAAAGGACATGGTTCCTTCCCAAAGCTTCTGGCCGACTCACCTCCCACTCAGCTGCTTTCTCAGGCTTTAATCGAATTTCGTACTGAAGTGTGAGCCAACCAGATCTTATGTCAACCTGGCTGGGTGAAAACCATTTTATCCACAGATATGGTTTTTGGTCTTCTGGATGTTTTATTTTCAAAGTCAGGTTCACAGGAGGGTCTGGTTGAACTGAAAATAGGAAAGAAACCCTGTGTTCACTGAAGGTGGTATTTGAACACAGAACTATACGACTTACCGTTTCGTTCCACCACTGTTACGAGACACCTTGTATTTGATGTCAGGTGCTGGTCAGCAGAGTTGGGATCAGGTTGGAGCAAGGGAGATGTGTAGGGTGCAAAGTTTAAGGATGCATTAATGGCCAATAAGGATGTGAAAGAACTTTAATGTCATTAGTCATTTAGGAAATGCAAATCAAAACCACAATGAGATCGCATTTCACACCCACTAGGATGGTTGGAATTCAAAAAATTAAAAATTGAACAAGGGAGGATGTTGGAGAGATGGAAATCCTTATACATTGCTGGTGGGAATGTAAACTGGTGCAGACACTACGGGAAAAAGTCTGGAAGTTACTCAGATGGTTAAACATAAAATTACCATGTCACCCATCAATTTCATGCTCTAGCCAACATACCCAATAGAAATGAAGGCAGGTGTTCACACAAAAACTGAATATTCATAACAGCACTATTCACAATAGCCAATAGGTGTAAACAACCCAAATGTCCATCATTGGATGGATATACAATATCCACAGAATGAAACATTATTCAGCCATAACAAGGGAGTATGTGCTGATACATGCTATAACATGGATGAATCTGGAGAATGTTACACTAAGTGAAGGAGCCAGATGCAAAGGCCACATGCTGTATGATCCCATATACATAAGATACCCAGAATGGGCAACTTTGTAGAGACAGAATGTGGATTAGTGGGGCCGGGGTGAGGAGGGATATCTGGAGTAACTACTTCACGGGTCTGAGGTTTCCGTCTGGGGTCGTGAAAGTGTCCTGGAGGTGGTTAGTGGTGATGGTTGCATAACATTGTGAATGAACTCGGACCAATAAATTGCATAGCTTAAAATGGTTAAAATGGTGAATTTCATGTTATTTGTATTTTACCAGGATAAAAAAAATTAACGAGGCACTTACTTTCAGATTCCTTCAAGTACAGGTCTGTGAGTGCCTCCTTAAGAGTGGGGTGCCTAGGGTGCTAGCTTGCCTTACTCAGTCTTGCTGCTTAGTTACACTTTCTCTCTTCATTATTACCTTCTCAAGTCACTTTCCACATCAGGTGGCGTAAGAGTGAGTATAGCTATAGTGCCCTTGACTTTATAACCTACCATGACCTACAAAATGAATGTTAGAAAATTTGCCACTAATCTCAATGCTTCTATGTTACAAGTTAATGCCAAGGAAAGATCATTTTATTGTTTACTTACTAAACAAACAACCGTTACTCAATATAAATTTTAAACGCGATACTGAGAAATACCACTGATAAAAATATTGTACAAAAACCCTTGTAAAACATTCAGGGTGAATACTGTAAAGCCTTCCCAACCTCAGCGCTCCTTGTACTTTGGATCAGGTGATCCTTGTCGTGGGGGCCGTCCTGAGCGGTGTGGGATGCTTAGCAGCCTCTCTGGTCTCTGCCCATTAGATGCCAATAATACCCTCATTCCCCTCCCTGCGCTACAATGATAAAAAATACCTCCTGCCATTGCCAAGTATCCTGTGGGAGGCAAAATAGCCCCCAGTTGAAAATCGCTGCTTTCAAGTGATATAGCAGTTGCTCATTTTAGAACTTCTCTTGTTTTCACTGTTTTGCCCTCAAATACTATTTTAATCTTGGAGGGCAAGACAATTCAAGAAGGTGCCATGAAGAAGCAATCATTTGGCATTTAGGATCTTAAAGACTTCATATCTCAAATAAAGGTATATGATGAAATTCATGGTATCCCTGCTTGTCAGTGGGGTTACCTTGTGGATTTTCTTAAACCAAGATTAAATTCACTTTCTCCCTCCATGCTCATTGCAATGATTTGCTGGTGGGGGGGGGGCAGGAGGGGAGAAAATATCAAGTGTGAACCAGTTGGTGTTGGAAGCTTTTTAAGGATCAGCCTCTGATAGCATGTCAGTGCGATGCTATGCAAGTGAATATTTGAAACTCCTTGCTGAGTTTTCTTTGTTGGGTGGATTTAGGTAAATCGGGAAGTCTTATGCAACCTTGAACCTACTTAGCATCTCCTTAGGTTGTTATCAAAGGTGAGGGCTGACCCCAGTCCCAGTCAATCCATCTCCAGTCCTGAGATTCCCTTTGTCATCCCTGCTAAACCATGCAGGTCACTGCAGTGATGCCTAATCACCCTGCAGTCCAATGTTAATCATGCAAAGCTAGAGGCAGCCCTCAGGTCGACTTTGCTAATGATGTTTCCAAACATTGTACTTATGATAATGGCCTTCAGTAGCACTCTTAACACCCCAAAACTCTCTATTTTTAAAGAAGAGTTCCAGGTGCTAGGAAGTATATGTGCACTGAGAATTAAACTCGGACCAAGGAGTTGGAGCTAGTCCTGTGGGTGTAGAAGCAGACAGGCAGCTTCTAGGAGCTGCTATTTGATGGAATAGCTCTGTCCTCCAGGGAAGGAGAAAAGAAATCCCAGCTTGCCGAGGGGAGAGGGGCATGGTTGCAGGGGGAGTGTGGGAGGGGAGAACTGATAAGAGAAGCACAAATAGAACATTCCTGTTGGATGCAAGGGATGGAGAGGAAAGTCAAAGGAAACCATAGAAACACAAGGACCCCAAATGCCAGCCTTATTGTTGTGAATGGTTCAGTAAAAATTGTATTCAGTTGATGAGGATATTGTGAATTTTCTCATCTTTCTTTTTGGTGATTCATCCATAAGCCAAGAAGACTCAAACTGAGTTTGATTATTAGTAGATCCATAATGGAGTAATCAATTCCTCACCCGTGGCCCTTCCCCTTACCTACATAGGTCACGTCCACATAATGTGGATCGGAGATGCTGCTTCCCATCTGGTTTGTGGCGTTTACTGTGATGATGTACATTGTCCAAATGGAGGTGTGCTTCTTGTCAAAGTAGCAGGAGTTGGGGCCGCTGGTTTTGTAGTCTGGACACTCAGAGGTGACTGAATCTCTGCAACAAATTATACATTAGGAGTGAGTAAGAAGGTAGTAAAAACGAGTCTAGTTTTTCCTTAATAGATCAATACTGTTGGACTTTGGGGGTCAGAGCTGAAGAACAAAGCCCCCAAGCTTCTGGGCCCATGTCACTGGGAGTGAGAGAGGGAAGAGAATGTTGGGGAAAGGGGTGGAAGTGTCACTTTAGTGCCTTACCTCTCATCAACCCTTCCTTTCTAGTTTTCTGTGGGCTTTGTGACATACGCTTCCTGCCAATAAGCACTTGAACTTTGAATAGCCAAGGCATCACCACACCGGTGATGCTGCCATTGGGTCACCTCAGCAAATAGGTAACTTCTCCTGCCCACAAGGCCCGAGGAGCTATGCACAATGCAGCATTTATTGCACATGTACGAGGTCTGTCCAGAAACAGCCCAGCCATTGTTAATATAACAAGAATGGTTAGTGAGACATCCATGCAACCTGACAGCCAAGGAGAGTGGACTGGAACGCACACACATGGACAAAGATGACTTCATTGCACTCTAGTGAATGGGGGGCAGCAGATGCTGTGAGTGAGCATGTGTACTGGGCGGCTGTCCCATTCAAAATGACTGAGTGAGCAGAGCAATGGATCCGCATCAGAGTTTATGCTAAGCTTGAACATTCCTCCACAGAAACTATTCAGGTGACTGAGGAGGCCGCAGCTACGGGCAGCTGGTGACTGGCAGCTTCATTATGACAACGTGCCCACTCATGCATCATGTCTCATGCAGAGATTTTTGGAGAAACATCAAATCACCCAGGTGACTCAGCCCCGCTACAGCTCAGATTTGGCATCCTGAGATTTCTGGCTTTTCCCAAAATTAAAATCACCTTTGAAAGGGAAGAGATTTCAGACCATGGATGAGATTCAGGAAAATACAACGGGGCAGCTGATGGCGATTGGGAGAACTGTGTGAGGTCCCAAGATACCTACTTTGTAAGGGGACTGAGGTGTCATTGTCCTGTGTTCTTGTGACGTGTATCTTCTTCAGTAAATACCTCTACTTTTCATAGTACATGGCTTGATACTTTCCGGACAGACCTCATATATTAAATTACATTTTGTTTAAAAAAAGATTAAGGGAAATAAAAACGATGTTGCTGTATCTCTGCACTAAGTCAGCAGCAGAGAGAAGTGACTGTGAAGAAAGACATCTCAGGCCCAAGTGGCTCATTGGTGCGCTCTCATCAGACTTGGAGGCCTCAGGGCAAGACGCCCCACGCAGGTGTGGAGCAGCACACCATGCGGGCTGCCAGTTTGGGCTCTGAAGTCCATGTATTTGACACCCTTTTGGGTCCCAGAACGGCTGACAGCTTCATGTGACCAGGGGCGTCCAACCTTTTGGTGTCTCTGGGCCACCATGGAAGAAGAGTTGTCTTGGGCCATGCAGTAAATACGCAAACACTCACAAGAACTGATGAGCAGAAAAAGTTTTAAGTGAATTTATGATTTTATGGTGGGCTGCATGCAGCCCACAGGCCTCGTGCTGGACAACCCTGGCACAGCACAGCGCAGGCAGGCTCTGGGGGCGGGCGGGCTGTGCCCCCAGTAAGCGTTTCCTTCACTGGGAAGGATGCAGCTCTCCCTGGATTCCCAGGAGGGTCTCATTGAAGCGTTAACAAAATCCTCACTCAGGGACGACCTCTTTCCGTCCTCCCTGCAGTCTTGGCTCCAAACCTGCCCTCTGGCAGGTCACAGATTAGTGGTTTTCTAAGGAAAGTCATCACCTTCCTTTCCTTTTAAGGCTGTCTATTTTCTTGAACATGGAAGGAGTTTGAAAAGTTAATGTACCATGGTTGTCAAGGACTACATGATAGTCCTTTTATGTTGCAAAAGTAATTATTATTAAAGTATTATAAATAACACAAGGTTTATGAGTAAGCACCTAATGCTAACCAACACTTAGTGAACAGTTAGATGTGACCTTAGGCTGCAGCCTAAGTTTGGGTGGGGCAGTAACAGGAACCATTGCTACCGCAGCCGCCCCTGACCCACGGGGGGAATATGTTCTAAGGCCCAAAGGAGATAGTACTGAACCTTACATGTGTGGTGTTTTCCCCTATACATACCTATGTATAAAGCCTAATTTATAAATTAGACAGAGTAAGGGATCAACCACAAGAACTACTAATAAAATAGAACAATTTTAACAATAGACTGTAATGGAAGTTGTGTGAATGTGATCTCTCTCTCTCAACATATCTTAATGCACCGTGCTCGGCCTTCTTCTTGTGACGATGCCAGATGATGCAATGCTGATGTGACGAGATGAGGCCAGGTGAGCGACACAGGCGTGGTGCCGTAGCGTTGGGCTGCTGTGAGGGTGACTGGAGCACACAAGCGCTTCGGCCTTAGCCAGCCATCGATCCGAAAAGCAGCTACTAAGTGAGTGACAGGCGGGTAGCTATACAGTGCGGATACGCTAAGGGATGACTCACGTCCCAGGTGGGATGAAGTAGGACAGTGTGGAAGCTCATCATGACTCAGAATGGCACAGCATTTAAATCTTACAAACGGCTTATTTCTGGAATTTTCCATTTAATAGTTTTGGACTATGGATGACTGCAGGTGACTAAAACCACAAAGAGCGAAACTGTGGATGAGGCAGAACACTGTGTATTGTGTCTTGCAGAGGTGACAGCTGAGTTGATGCCTGTTGAGAGAGCACTTCCAGGACGTTAACAGGAGAAGGTGGACATGGACGCTTGAGCCCTTGCCCCCGGAAGTCTGAGCCTATTGGCATCAGGCCGGGGAAGTGTGGCAACCCTAACTCAGAGCGGTACCGCGTCGGCCTGCGGAGCGGCCACACTCACCCTTCCTTGTGGTAGGTCAGCGTGTAGTTGGTAGGAAGTCCTCCATCCGGCCCAGGGTTCCACCAGCACGAGAACGTTTCCTTTTCGGTGGAGCGGCATTTGGTGATCTCCGGTTTTCCAGGAGGTGACTGTCCTAGAGAAAGCCAGGAGCCACTGGGATCAACCTTAGGGTCCGTTTGATCATTCTGCTGGCGACGAAAGCAGGTTTATGGGACCATTCAATGATGAGGTCTCGGGACAAGCAGGCCTCGGGGTGGGATGCTCAGAAATGCCAAAGTGTTAGCCTCTTGCAACCCTCCTCTGTGGGTTGCCCCAGCATCGTCAGGAGAGAGAGAGAGAGAGAGAGAGAGAGAGAGAGAGAGAGAGAGAGAGAGAGAGAGAGAGAGAGGGAAACTTTGGGGTGGTGTTGGCGGGGGGTGTGTACTGTGAGATGGAGATACCAGCCACCTAGGATCAAGTGGCATATTGTAAAGTTTCAACAAAGAGCGAGAGTCAGGAGTGGGATGGACCGAAGTGTGCGTGGCCCTTCCGTAGTCCCGTGGAGTCTATACAGCCGATGTCCCCCACCCCGTGAGGGGGACGGTAAAATGAGTTCTCCCCTGTGCTGATGCAATGCTCCCTGGCACTTCCCCACTCTGCTGCCTCGCCCACACCTTTTCGCCATCCCCACGCAATCGGCGCAGTCTCTGATCTGCTGTGCGTCCCTGCACCACTGCCGCTGCCCCTTCCCCTCCCCCTCGTCTTCTCCTTTCCCGCCTTTTCCCTTACTTCTCTTCAGCTTTGATTGCTGACCCAGTGCCACAGTACCTCTCCCCATTTCTGAATCTTGGTTTTTAGTCTCTTTTCCTTTCACATTTCCCCCTCTCTCCTTGGGTCTTTATATATAGTGAGGAACGAAGCACTTCCTTATAATTCTATGGCTTTTGGGAGGGGATGGGCAGGAAACATGGTAAGAAGTGTGTGTGTGGGGGGGTAGCTGGTCTCCTGGTTGTGAGTCACCATGATCATCTAAGATCTGTGTCCAGTCTCAGCGGGAAGATGGAAGGTCTAGAACAGGTGGTACAGAAAATGTTATGTCAAGGGGATGGATGTTCTAGTTGCCTTATCCCCGAAGTTGTTGGTGAGCTGGCCCCTCTGCTCTTCCTTGTCTGTCAGGTCCAAGGAGGGGATGCATGACATCGAGAGTTTGCCCTGATGTTGGGCTGGGGAGCCACGCACCTCCACAGGACCCCAGTCGGTCCTCCTTAGCACTGAGCTGGATGCAGAGGGCTTATTAGTTCCAGAGTCAGGAGCAGAGAGGAGAGCAGTCAGGCACTGGTCTCAGCAGCTCGGGGGGTTCTCTCTCTTTTCTCTCACACTCGTCTCCCTGCTCCTCAGGCTGGCTCCTGGGCCAGACTTCTAGCTGAGGAGGACGCCAGGCTGATTGTGTCTGCTGAGCTCCAGACCCCACAAAAACAGCTCCTGCCAGCCAGCCCGGGGCTCGCCCTGCCAATCCCTGTAACCTTGCTGGTGCTCTAGGGAGAATGTCTTTGGGACAGCCTCACAGGTTGAGGCAAGGTTGTTTTTTTTTTTTTTTTTTTTTTTTTTTTTTTTTTTGTTGTTGTTGTTTTTTAATTATGGCTGGGGGTAGGGGGGAAGTAGAAAGAGAAATTTATTAAAAAAAAAAAAAACCCAAATCCTCTTGCTCATTAAGCATTCCTGGTTTGCATTGAGTTTTGCTTTGATTTTTAGTGCCAAATATATTGCAAAAACAACTTAATAACAGCCACTGACACGGACATCTTCATTTCTCATAACTGCATTGCAAGAGGACTGCGAGGGGCCTCCACCCTCTCAGTGAACACCCCGGGGAGTTGAAGGGCACAGGAGAGTCTCTTACTTACCATTCAGAAGGTTGATGTTGAGAAAAAGTAGCAAAATGGGAATTAACGTGGACGCCACATGTTCCTTCATGTTGGCTCGCTTCTCTTTCTGCAGCAATCAGAGGTCACTGGAAGAGAAGGCACCAGGCAACTTTTTTGAAATGACAGTCTGGTCAGGCACGTGCACCACTTTATTCTGGGCTTTTGCAAAGGATTCTTGCTCCCTGCCTCACGGGACTGACAACACAGGAGGGAAGGAATGTGGGAAAATGTAACCTGGTCGGGTGGGTTGGCTCAGAGCGCCGATGCGCACAGGCTGGGAAAAATTCCGCCACCAGGGGTCATCAGATGACAACGTTGAAGGGCAGCCCCGGGTGGCTGCCGGCTCACTCACATGCACCCCGAAGAAAAGCTGTGCTCTTTCATCCAGTAGTCACGTAACAATATATCACCTGCTTTAGGTGACGGAGACTGTATGCCTTCCAGTGAACCGGTCTGGGAGGGCTTTGACCTACCAGCCAGAAGAGCACCAGGCTGGGTGGGAAGTCTGAAGCACTCTCAGAACAACTTCTTCCTGTTGCCACAAAGTTAGGGGAGCTTCCTCTGGAGGCTCAGGCTGAGTAGGTTCTGGACATCTTCCTGGCTACAGTTGTGGCCTTGAACTACATGGTGAACTGCAGTGAACCCCCACGTGGTTTCTTCCTCCCCTTTGGAAAGGCCCCGTAACCAAGAAATGACAAACCCCAGTAGTAATTCAAGTCCCTTGGGTTCAGTGTGTTAAGTAAAATGTGAACTTGCAGGGTTGAGAGTTTCGAGCAATTTATTATGAATATTATTTTTACCCTTGGAGCAAGTTTCAAAGCCTCTGAATGTCCTTCTAAGAAAAAAGGACTTTTAAAGACATTTGAAAACGGCTCATCCCAACTCTCAGAAAACAACAGATTTGATGAACGAAGTGTAAATGTTAGGAAACACATGACATACATTTTCCCTTTATTTTTGTTTTTAATTTTAAATCAAGGGAAGAATATCCAGGGGCAAAGCTGCTCATCTTGGGACGTTTGAAATGACTGGGTTTGTCTGATGAGCCCGGAAAAGACCAGCCCGGCCCAGTCCTCCCGGTCAGAGGGCAGTTCCCCCTCGGCCAGCTGGACACCACCTGATGGCTTCATGGGGGCTGGGTCCACCTGCTCCTCCTCCCTCAGAGAGGCACCAGTCTAAGTGACGAGAGGGGTTTGGGGTGCGCAGGTATCCTTGAGTGAGTCTCTCATGTTGGGGTCCTGGGAGGCTGCTGTTATGCTCTTCTTTGGGGACTTTCTAGTCACTCTTTCAGGACTCCTCCCAAATGCCCTCCGGATTGTATATTCTAAATATATTTTTTAAAATCCTCACCTGAGTATTTCAATCCTCTAAAGTGGGTGATTTCATAGAGAGGAGAAGGGAGAACGAGAGAGAGAGACATTGATTGGTTGCCCCCTCTATGCGCCCTGACCGGGAACCGAACCTGCAAATTCTGGTGCATGGGACAGTGCTCTAATCCACGGTGCCACCCGGCCAGGGCCCACATTGCACATTCTAACTGCCTGGTCCATCTCACCCCTCAGGATCATCTATTTAAATCGAGTTATTAAAGACTCATCCTGGGTTTAAAATCAGGCCTATTACATATGGAGCCCTTACTGTGGGCCAAACATTGTGCTAGGTACCCGGTTATTTACATTTCATTCAGCTCTCACAGTAGCTCCTCCAGGAGCCCAGGTTATTGCCAGCCCTTTCACCAGATGAGGAAACTGAAGCACAGAGCAGGTTAGTAAACTGCCAGGGAAATCTGGCAGATCCAAGAGGAGCTGAGGGATCATCCCCTGTGGGCAGGCCATCGCGGGACAATGGAGGCAGCATCAATGGATAGGACCCACAGGGAGCAGCACACCAAGCCTGGGGCGCCGGGCGTGGAGTCAGTCGGGAGGCAGAGCCGGGGCTCAGAGAGGCCCCCTCAGCTACTGCCCTGCTTGTGCCTGAGCGTCTCAGACACTTGACTGCCACTAATCCAGCTTCTTTGGGTCTGTGGAGCCCAGAGCATTTCTTTGTCCTGGAGGTCTCAGCCTGGCATGCGGATGGAAATTCTACCCACTGGCCAAAGGAGTTCTAGAATATCTTCTCACGGACTGTTCCCTGCTCTTTTGGGCATCGCATCAGAATGCTTGAGAGGGACATGCTATGTGCATCACCCCCTTGGGGCGAGGTCAGAGGCTCTCCAGACTTCTCGGCCAAGCCAGGGCTCCATTTGCTTTGTGACAGAAATGCCTGGATGGGGAGCAGGGCTGGGGAGCAAGAGCAGCTATCGTCGGGCTTATACCTTCTGGTGCCCTGATCCAGGCTCAGAGCAATTCTCCTGAATGAAATTTCCCTAGAAAAAAGCTTCCAGAAAATACTTTGTGACTATAAAGGAGCCACTTCCTCCGGGATTTCCTGAACTACCCTACCATTTGGTTACTAGACATGGGCACTTTCTGATGCTGTGAAACCTCTGTGCCAGGGGGTGAAACATTCCCACAGTGGTGTCATCATTGTGTTTGAACAATGGCTTCCAATTTTTTCTGCATCTTATTCCCAGTAGGACAAAGGCAGTGAGTGGGGTGAGCACACCTTCAGAGAGAAAGATGATCACAGCTGCTCGCTCCTAAGGGAGCTACGCTGAGTGCCGACACTAATCACACCTCGTGGCTTTTCCCAGCACCAGGCGCACCTCGCGCTGTCACGGTTTTTTATGGCTGACAGACATTTGGCTGGGGATGAATTCAGCTTTTGTCTTTCTGAGTCCACTCCCCAACTGCAGACAGGCTCTTGATCAAGATTACTCACCCCAGCCCGGCCTGGAACACCCGAGGAGGATCCACAGGCTGTTTTTAGTTACAGTTATAGTGGCAAATGGCTCCAAATAATTGGAGTCCAATGAGGAAAACGTCAGCCCCACACCTCTGCCCGAGGACAATTATCTTGGCTTCACTCCTCACCAGCTCTCTGGGTGTGGCTGTGGTTTGTAAGTGGAAGACTCGGAACTAAAGAGCAGGTCTGCTGCGAGTCGGCAGCCCCCGCTCCTTGCCATGACCAGCTGCCTGGCTCCCTCGCTTCTGAATCCTTGAAGACCCTCCCATCTTTAGGTTCCTCCCATTACCTTTTTTTTTTTTTAAGACTTTATTTATTTATTTTTTAGTGTGAGGAGAAGGGAGGGAGAAAGAGAGGGAGAGAAATATCAATGTGTGGTTTCCTCTAGCATGCCCCCTGATGGTGACCTGGCCTGCAACCCAGGCATGTGCCCCGACTGGAAATAGAACTGGTGACCCTTTGGTTTGCGAGCTGGCATTCAATCCACTGAGCCACACCAGCCAGGGTGCTCCCATTGTCTTATTCAAATATGCCTTCCCTCCTGCTCTGTCCTACTGTGGTAGGGCCCTACAGCACCCTCTTTTTCTTATCAATGCTGAAACTGCTCAAACCTTCTTTCTAAAAGCTTCCCTTCATCAGCCTCTTCCATTAGGCCAAGTGTCTTCATCCTGGCCAACAGCTGAGAAAGAGATCTGGTACTTCTTGCCCTGGTAGCTTGCTGTTCTGAGAAACAAGAGCTGCTCCCCCTGGATGGACAATAAGGGCCATGGTCCCATAGCCTGTGCAGATCCCACCGTCTATGGTAGAAAATGCGTGTGCCACAGCACAGGAGGCAGCGCCCCCTCCTGAGAGTTCCAAATAACTGACCTGAGAATCGCTGTCTGTGAATCTGCATATTCCCGTGCACCCAGCACTTGAACCAATCCTGAACGTCAGCCATCTCAGCTTTACCATGTTGTGGGACTTGCTCAGAAGACGTGGTATCAGGTGATTCCCAAAGCAAGTACGGTCCCTACCTTGCCCTGCCTCATTCGCCACTGTCCCCCTGATGTTCTACGCAGATTTTTGAATCATTTCTCTTGGAATGGACCTAGCATACTAGGAGGGGATTCTGAGGACCTCCTTAGTTCTTGCAAGCCCAATTCAAATGGACAAGCCCTGCCCAATCCAAGGTCAACCTTGGATTACAAGGTTACAACCAGGTCAACCAGGTCAAGAAAGAGAACACTAACAGCACCCCAGAACCCCCACCCCTGATGTCTTCTCCCAACGTCTCCCCACCCCTTGCCTGCAGAAACCACTCTTCAGACTTCCGTCACGACAGATCCATGCCTACTTTGGGACTTTACATGAATAGAATCCTGCAGTGTGCATTTCTGAATACATGTGTCTGGCTTCTCTCATTTCAGGTTGTATGAGTCAGCCTTGTCACACGTTGTTTTACAAAATTCATTTTCACTTCACTCATATTCCATTGAATAAAAGACCACAGTTTATTTATTCATTCATTCTACTCCTGATGGACATTTGCCAGTTTTGGGCGAACTTTGGATTGTGCTAAGCCTGATCAAGGCTGAGATGGTGCAGAAGCCCTGCCACCCCCCAGCCATGTTGTATCCCTCCCCTCAGTTCTCCACTGAACAGGTAGGAGACTGCCTGCCGAATCTCCTGATTCTTAATCCAAGTGATATTTCAAATGATTTTCTTGCTCTAAAAGTGCACGATGTCTCATTTCTTGCAGATAAATTTTAAGTAGATCCACTCACTGTTTTAGATGTTAGACACTGTGTTAGTGCTTCCTTTGGGGCCTGCAGGGTTGGGGTCCTCTGCCCACGGGGTTGCCTCACCTGCTGCTCCACCTGGGTTAGATGGCCTGAGGCCAGACTAACAGGGTGAGAACCCCACGGGCCCCCTGTGATTTCTGGGCTTGTCTTTCCAGTACGGAATGCCAGCATTTAGTCTGGAAAACAGAGGGCATAATCCACTGCTCTGGGTGGGGTGAGCAGGAGGAGGGATCAGGGGTTGTTCGCCAGGGCACAAGATTAAGGCCTCTGTACAAAGCTCTGCCCAAAGTCAATAGCCAACGACTGCAGAATGAGTAAGTGAATCAACGAAGCTCTAAAGGGGAAAAAGCAGAACAAGACTCTGAGATACGGGATGGAACTCTGCACAGAGAAGAGTGTATCCTAAGCTAGTGTTACTGAACATTACACTGGAGCCAGTTCCGTATCCTGTCTTTGGCAGGGGGACCGAAGGGATTTCAGGGACTGCTCATTGAAACAGATGTTGAAAGTTGGGGGTGAAGTGCTAAGAGAACCCTGGCCCAGGGTGGGCAGACGGCAGTTCCAGCGCCTCCTGCCCTGCACATGATGCAAGAGCCCACAGCAACGCAGGGTCTGACTGTCGCCAGACCCCGTGTCTAAGCGTCTGTCTGCGAACATTCACAGGACGACCCCTGCTTGTGGGTCATCCATCGTTATTACTGTTCACCACTGCAATGACCCAAGTTTACATTTTCCTGCTTCCCAATAAGGTTTCCTTCTTGTTCCTTGTTTTGAGATACCCTTTGATGGGAAACATTCTGGAACTTTCCAGAGGGAATCGCTTCTACATAAAATGGCCATCACATTAGAGCCCAGCAGTTTAGTCCGAACACCATGGCTGTGGGAAAGTTATTAGAAATAGCATGAAAGTGATGTGAAATGCCCACCTATGATTCCAGGCACCCTCTGTTCCTCCTCTCCCACGAGCCCCAGACATTCCACCGGAGGAAGAACTTCCGGAAGACTGTGTGCTCTGTGAAGCCCCATCCTGTGGGAGGGAGCGTGCTGGGCGTGGTGACAGCTGCACGCTCTCAGAGGCAGACTGTTAGCAGAGACACCGTTTGTACAGACTGGAGCTGACTCAGGACTGGTTGTGCAAATGGGGACTTCGATAGAAAGATCTCCTGCTCCTAATCTAATCGGGGTAAATCGCCACCTGTGACTTTGCGCCTTTGCATGGAGTCACTTTAATAAAGCAGAACACTGAGTGCTTCCCCGAGGCTGGAGGCAGCGGTTCAAAATCGGATTATGCCAATTCCACCAGCTCACACGGGATCCCAGCAGCGTCTTTGATCTAACGCTGGCTGATTTCTGCTCAGCGGGCTTGGCTGGGAGGCAAGAATAGGACCCGGGAGAGTTTCAATTCTCACCAGGGCATACTGTGGACAGATGGTAATAAATGCACATTGGTCTGATTTTCAGAGACGACTCTCTTATGAGACAATCAATTAATACGAATTAAAACATCCATGGTTTTCAGAGCTGGGCCCATGGGCGTACAGACATTTAAAGGAAGCCCTGCAGATGATTTCAGTGGAAACCCGGGACTGGGAACCAGTGGCTAGCATGATGTCACCCAGCGAATAATGCCTCTGCTGGATGCTCCATCGGACAGGTGAGGAAGCTGAGGCTCAGAGAGGCAACCAGCTCTGACTGCATCACACAGCACAGGCAGCAAAGAGAAGGGAGTCCAGTCTTTAGACTCTCAGTCCTGCCTCAGATTAGCAACAACATCAAAGACAAAGTGGCACACCTTCTCATTAACATGGTGATCTAGAGTTTATAAAGTACTTTCATATCATGATCACCTTTTATTCCTATAATAATCCTGTGAGTGGGCAGAAAAGCTATTATTGTTACTACTACTGCACCATGGCTCCCATTTCAAAGATGAGGAAACTGGGGTTCAAAGCATTGCCTGCTTTGTCACTTACTCGCCTTCCAGTAATTCTATGAGCTCTGTCTGCTGTCACATCTGGCTCACTCCCTCTGTCAAGCACAATACGCTCATCCTCGTCTTATGTGCGTGGGCGTGCAGACCTGCCAATCACACCAGCATGGATGGGCCCCTCCTCTCACCCCACAGCCCAGAACAACAGGAACAAATGCCAGCACATGACCCCTGCCTATTCCCAATCAGGAAAAAAGAAACAAAACAAAACAAAACATTGCGCAGCCATTTAAAAAGAAGATTGTGGTGGTGTTACCTTCTGTCCCACAGGAGATCCTTTGTTGGAAATGGGGGTGACTGAAGCCAAGTGAGAGAGGAGGAGGAGTAGGAACGGTCAGCCACAAGGTCAGCCGGCGTGATGTCTGGGGAGGAGGTGGCCCGAGCCATGTCTAAGTAATAAGTAATCTTTTACTTACTTATTTGTAGGTCTCGCTGGGACAGCTAAATCAGTGTGAGCATTCATTTACTCAGTTCTCAAATATTTATCTCCCTCCAGGCCATTGCTCAAATGTCACCGCACCGGCATGCCTTTGCTGACCACCATCTTCAAAGTCAGTCCATCTCCAACACTGCCCAGGCCCCTGTCCCACCTGACTGCTCTCCGAGGTGCTTCCTGTCATCTGACCTATGACCCTTTTTCCGTATTTACTTGTTGGTGGTGCATCTCCTTCCCCTAGACTATCAGCTCCATGAGAGAAGAGATTCTGCAGGACCATGCCCAGGACAGTGACCTATATCCTCATGAACTCGTAATGTTCAGTTTTGTGTATGTTTTGAAAAACATACTTGTCATGTCTTGATGAAATAATGTCCACCCCTTCTGGAAGACACTGATTTCCTTGCGTCTCTGAAATCACAGCACATCAGCGACCAGCTGATCAACAGTGCTAGAACCCTCCCATTTCTCCTTTTCAGAGTGTTTAAAAAGAGGAGTTTTTGGAGCCAGATTATCTGGATTGGAATCCTTTCTTTGCTACTCACTAGATGTGCAATCACAGACAAATTACTTAACTTCTCTGTGCCTTAGTTTCCTCATCTGTAAAATGGGAATAATGCTAGGACCAACCTCACAGATCTGTGATGAGAGTTAAATGAATTAGTATTTATCACGAGCATAAAAGAGTGCCTATCCTATAATGAGGCCTATACAATTGTTTGCGAAAATCCCTCCATTTCCCCATTGTTGACTGCTTCTCCCTCCCAAATCACTCCAAGCCAAGAACATTCCACAGCAGAAGGAGAGAGGTAAAGTGGCTTCCTTGCAATGGGAAATGTTGCATTTAGAATTCCAGCGGAGGAAGTGGGGGTGTGAGCAGACTGGATTATCGTTCCCAGCTCTCTGGGAACGATATAATTTGCTCTCTCCCAGTCATGTCCCCATCTGTTGTCACTGGACATACTCATGCATCCTGTGAGAGGAGTACACACCCTCCTGAATGACTTTGGACTTGGATGTGTGAAAAACGTTGGCCAATGGAATGGGATTGTTTTTGCTGTGTCCAATCGGAAGACTTAAGTACAGGTGCATGGTTGGGCTTAGGCTTTCTTGTTCGTATTCTCCACATGCACTCAGGATGTTCCAGATGGTAGCTACTCCCTCAGTCTGGGTTCTAGAATGAGAAGACAGGTGGAACCCAGAAGAGCCCAGCCAATATCAGCAGAGTCACAGCCAATCTGCAGCTGACTCACCATCTTTATGCAAAGTGAACAGAAAGTAAATGTTGCAAGCCACTGAGATAGCATTGTTTGTTACCACTGCAAAACCAACTGACACAAGGCCAGAGTAGTTCAGTAGGAAGATAGCATATGTTTTGCAAGACTGTTCAAACAAGATTCTTCTCAAAGATGGATCTCTTTGCCTATTATATGTGTGTGTGTGTATGTGAATGTGCTGTTCATTCACCCAAAGCTCCCCCACCCCAAACAACTTTCCTTTGCCATGAAAAAAATCACTATTGTATTGGTATCGATCTTATCTACTATGCATATTTTAACTTCTAGAAACTTGGGCTCGGCAAGTGAGATGGGAAGTTAAAATTAAAATAAAAAATAAATTGTTGACCTATTGGCATTGCCTTTCTGGTTCCCTGATTATTTCTCTTGGGAGGAAATGAAGAGCAGGCATTCTAGGACCATGGCATTTTGGATATGAAAAGAGTCAACAGATCTGAAAGAATTCTGATCCAACCTCTCACTTTTACATATGAGTCAACTGAGGCCTGGGAAGATGAAATGCCTTGGCCAAGTGCCTGCTGGGAGAATCTTAGAGCACTGAGACTGGGCTGTGTGCACATCACAGAAGGTCGACAAGTCTAAGGAAAAATTCTCAAGAATGTGTCAAAAGCATTTTTCCTCTCGGATTTTTGATTTTCCTACCACCTCAGTTAGAATCCTGGGAGACCGTTCACAGGAACAGTAAAAACTTTTGGTATCCATCAGAATTTGGCTCCCCTTTTCTTTCTGGGCACACAAAGTTCATCCCACTGACTCCCCTGTAGTTATATGGGGGTCATCTGATTAAGCTGTGGCTTCTGAAAGTGAGCAGAAATGATATACCTCTAGTCCAGTCTTGGCCTTTAAAACATCTCACATATTTTAATTCCCTGTCTTTCTGCTTCATTATCGGCCAGAGGAAGATGAATTTGAGGACTTCAAGGTCCTAAGGGCTCAGGATAGCAGATGGACGGAAGGGTCACTGGTGCCCTGTGGATGTCCACTGGGCTGCGACCAGGGTGAGAAATAAAGCTTTGTTGGTAAAGCTTCTGAGTTATAGAGAAGCTGGGCTAAGTAATGGCTACCCTTAGCCTGAGTAATCTAGGGACAGTCCACAGACAGCTGAGTTTATGTGTGACTACCATGGTTAGCCAAGTAAAAAAGCTGTGAATAAGGAGAAAATCTGTGACCCTGGCCTGCTGCCAGTGCTCCATCCTGAATCCCATCATCGAAGTCTCAGAGTTAACTCTATCTTGCTTTCTCTACATATTCAGCCCCTGCCCACTGTCACGTTAACATACATTTATAGGTGTTGAACAACACTTGTTGGATGGCTGACTGAATATTTTTATCAGGTTATATATAAAACACATAATTGTGATTCACAGATCTGCTGAATAAGCACTTGACCTTGAGCTCTGCACTCTGCGACACATTCTTCCTATCAATCGATAGGCCCTCCATATTACTGAGGGATATGTTCTCAGATCTTACTACTTCCCCCAATAAAGCTGTTCATGAGCATTAATTTAAACTCAGGGACAGATGGTGACAAAGCCAACTGAGATGTGGTTGCTAGATAAGTGTTTGAATAGTGATATATTTCTGTGTCCCAGAGTAAGACAACTGCACTCAGAAGACTATAATGTTTAATACTTTAAAAGGCAAGGGCTATTGTCAATTACACAAGATTCTCTCTCTCTCTAGGTTTCTTAATATGTCCACCACCCCATCATTGTACATTGATGAAGATGTATAATAGTTGCTAGCCTTCCTGTGCCGGTGTATTTGCACATGGAAGTGGAGTGGGCCTATGCAAATCTCTGCACATTTGGCCACCCTGACATTGGCCTGGAAGAGCCTAGTCCATCATTATTGACTCACTGCTTTACAATAACAACACCACCTCTTTGTACAACATACAATTGATGGTATGTCTTCCAGGCAACCCTCTCTGGGACCATCAAAGGGAAAACAATGATTGGGAAGTCAATATCCAAGAGGTTAGTTAATTTCTCCTCATATTTGTAAATACTCTCTTGAAAGATTATGCATAATAATTCCCCTTCCTTAGTCTGGTAGACATCTATGGTCACATTCCCATGCCTCTCAAGTCAGCTTTAGAAACAGAAATGAATTTTAATATTGCCACAAAACAATGTGATTTGGAAGAGAAGTTTGCTGCTTTGCTGATATCCACAGTTCTGTTAATTGCCAATTTATTTACAAGATAAAATACAAATGGTCTGGGGTGCTTTTCATGGGTGTGCCTAAGTAAGGAGCTAATCCACACCTGGATTTCTGGATTGCATTTCTGAATGTCCTTGACTGCCTAAATGACCCCATTATAATGCCCACTTTTTTGTTAAAGCTCTCTGTGTGTCCAAGCACATGGAGCCCATGTGGGCCCTGTGGGTCAGCATGGGAAGAGCAGCAGATAATGCCGACTTTAATCCCCGGTGCAGATCAGATTTCCTGCTGCACAGAAGTCTCCTGAGCACACAGAGGCACTCATGTGCTTACAGAATGAAGTGTGAGTAAACCAGGTGTGATGGCCTCCAACAGGCAGCCTATTCTCTCTCTCTGCCCATCTGCAGGCTACACCAAGCCTTTCGTCACTTTGTGTGTTCACAAGGATCTTGTGGGTAGATGGGTTGCACATTTCAGAGCCGACACATGCTAGGCATCTCTGTCACGCCCTCCAAGTTTCCTCTCCCTGTTCAGTTGCCATATCTTGTCCCTCTGTCTTCCTTCCATGCCCTTCTAAAATCCCCTCTGCAATTCCAAGCAATTCTGCTTTCAGACTCAGCTTACCTGCCTCACTGACTAAAAATGCCAGGCTGATTTCTAGAGGAATTATAACTATCTAGTATTCCCCAAAGTATACCCCCATGGGGGACTTGGCTTTTTCACCATGTGGCATGTTTAAGTCTTACCTCCCCCACCCCACAGAATGGCTCCCTTTATATACCAGAATACAGCTGCCAGAAAAAATGTGGTTTCTCAGTATTGTGTCAAGAGCAGTAGGATTGTCACACAGCCATCCCACCAAAGCCCAGGTGACTCCTCATCCTCAGTTTCGGCTTTGCATCTTTCGGCCAGGAACTTCCTTGAATCTCCCAAAGATGGGGGATGCTCTGCCTACAGAGCACCAAGGACCTGGCCCTGTCTTAGAACTGACAATAAATCCTGATTTATCTCTCTTTCTCTGCACACCTTCCCAGGCAAGAAGCTTACTGATGTCAAGAACTGTGTGGATTATTTTTTCTTCTGTATTCCTCATGCTTAATACAAAGCTCAATGCATAGAAGTTGCTCAATAAATGGTTTTGAATAAATGAAATTTATTGGATGTCAGGTGCATTTAGAGAGAAGTTGTCAATAACACTATTCTCCAAAGGGCTGTTAACTATTGGAATATGTGGTTGGGAGAGGTAATGCCTGTCTTGGGTGATTTAAGGTTTGGTAATAATGGCAACGTGTGTTTTAATAGAACTTTCAATTTTCAAAGTATTTTCATAGAAAATATTTTATTTTATTTTTCCTCCCAACCCTGTGAGGTCTCAAGATGGTGTTACTGAATATGAGCAAACACTTCTGGCTGCTCAGCAGTAGAGAGGCAACTAGCACCTTGCCTTTTGACTAGATTGGTACAATCTTTCTAGGGGCAATATTTCTTAAAAGCCTGAAAAATATAGATGCACTTTGAATCAAAAAGTACACTTCTAGAAAGTTATTCTAAATAAACAGATATGTGCAAACAACAATTCTTTACAAAAAGAATCCCCAGTGCTATTTATAAAAAGAGAAAATTGGAAAAAATCTAAAAATCAAATCATACAGGATTATCGAACTAGATCATTGTATGGCCATCCAAAGACTTATTTTTAATCTTTAAAATGATATAATAAATTTTAATGATATTGAAACATTTGAGAATGAAAAAAACTGGGTACAGAAAATTGATGTGTTTGACCTTGATTCTAATATATATGTCCCCACTAACAAAGGGAAGAAAGACTAGAACTATATGTGCAACAACATATTAGCAGTGGTTAACTCTGGGAGTATGATTCTAAAATAAAAGTTACCATTTCAGGGTCAAGATAGCAGCACAGGTAGACATGGCTCGCCTCCTTGTACAACCACATCGAAATCACAACCAAACTACAGAACAATGATTATTCATAACCACCAGAAATCTAGTTGAATGGAAGTCCTACAATTATGGAATTAAAGAAGAAACCATACTGAGGCTGGTAGGAGCAACAGAGATGTAGAACAGGTTGGTCCCACACCCATGTGGGGCAGATAAAAATTAGTAGGGTTATCTCAGGAACGAGGGGTTCCAGCTTCATACTGGGCCACCCCCCCACCCCCAATCAGCCAAGTGTCCTAGTGCCAGGAAGATAAATCTGCATAACTCTAGCTGCAAAAACCAGTGGGGGTTGAGGCTGTGGAAGACAGAAATTTCTGGAATCCCAGGTAGTTCCTTTTAAAGGGCCCACACACAGACTTACTTGGACTCGCTCTCTGAGTTCCAGCATCAGGGAAGCATCTTGAAGGGTGCCAGAGGCATGCAGGGGGAACTGAAGCATCTGGCACCAGGGTGAGAGCTGGGGGGAAGCTTTCTCCCAGAAAGAAGTGCTGGAAGAGACCATTGTTCCTTTTCTGAGACCTCTCCCCACAGAGTGGGCAAGCCAGCGCCATATCTGAGATTCCATCAACCTGACTCACACTGTTTTGCCTCACCCTGAGGGTTCCTTCATGGTTGCTACAGAGGAGGGTGGTCAGGAGGGTGGACAAAAAGGTGAAGGGAATAAGAAGTACAAATTGGTTGTTACAGAATAGTCATGGGGGTGTAAGGTACAGAATAGGGAATATAGTATCCTAAGAACATGTATCTGAGGGGGTGAGGGTGTCTGGGTGGAGGGGGGGCAAAGGAGGAAAAATTGGGACAACTGTAATAGCATAATCAACAAAATAGAATTTAAATTAAAAATAAAATTATTACCTTTAAAGTAAAATAAACTATTACTAAAGTAAACAATATAAAAAGTTATTACTTTATAATTGAAGGGAAAAAAATCTCATAAAGTTTTTACCCCCACAAAAACAATCTCCTAATGCAAAGCAGCTATTTCATGGCATAAATACGTGGAAAAAAACCCTACTAGAGTGCAATACAGAAATTGCTTTTTTGTGTTGCAGCAAAATTTGCAGCGGTTGCTGACAGCCAGCCTCCCTGTGTCAATTAGTGCGAGTGGCTGAGCTCCTCCTCCTGGGGAGCAAAGAGCGATGCCGGCAGCTCTTGATGCCCCACAGCCTGCTCCCTTGTTTTTAGGAATTCTCTCCACTTCTCCGAATTCCATTATTGCGTTCATCTTAGGCTTATTTAAAATACTGAGGGGTGGCTAGCCATCATTTGCCATTAACTTTCTGACAAGTGGGAGAAAGACAATTTTATGGAAAAACTCCTTTTTCAGAACTTCAGAGAAGCATGTGGTCCTCTTATTAAAAAAGGAGTTTAAGGAGTTCACAGGGTTGTCTGAGGGGCTGGGCATTTGTTTCACTGTGGCCCTCAGCTCTGTTCATCCCTGGTATGCAAATGAGAGGGCCCAGAGCTTCAGAGGGTGGTGGGTGGAGGGGAAGCTGGTGGGCTCAGAAGTCTGAGCATCTCTGCCACATCTTGAAGCCGCTACCAGTCTTCAAGTCCCTCTCTCTCCCCTCACTATGCTGCATCTTGTACCAGCACATCCTGTCTCTACTGGATTTAATCATCACCCTTTCTCACCCATGCACAATATGTTCTTTCAAACTTGCTTCTTCATTCAAAACTTCTGGGCTACGTATCCAGCCAGATAATTACTTGACTCTCTCACTGGCTTATATTCACTCTTTTTTCTTCTTTCCCTTTTATTCAGCTTCCTTCAGAAGCCCTCTTTTAGCAGAAAAACCACCTGTCCAATACAAAATGTAATGGCCAGTGTCCTTAGTGAGGCTGGGTCTGAGAATGGAGCAGTGCCGACTCACTGAGTGACAATGGGGAGGAGAAGGGAACACTGGGTTCATCCCTTTTTAATGCATTTTCAGAAAAAGTCAGGATTGGCTTAGTGTGGTAGCTGGAAAACCCATCCATCCATTCATCCACCCACCCACCCATCCTTCCACAAGTGTTCACTGAGCATCTGTGATGGGCCAGCATGAGCAGGGCCCTGAGAGTATAGGGTTGTGCTAAAGCAACCCTCCTGGTATCTAGTCTGGTGAAGACAGAAGCCAGTAAGACACTTAAATGTAAATGACACAAATATTAAGAGGCTCTGCAGGGGCCCTAAGAGCCAACAGCATGTAGATCTGACCTGGTTAAAGAGGCAGGGCTTCCTTGGGAGGCTATCTCAGGATTGAGGAGAGAAAAGCCCCTCTTCGTCCATTTATGACCCTGGTATAACTGCGTTTGGTAGACACGGCTGGTGGCTCCTCCAACATCCATGTTCCCCTTTGTGTTTGCTCACAGAGCCCAGTTTTGTCAGCTATCACCTGTCCAGTCCCAGGGCATGAGGAGCTGTCAGTCCAAGGTAACCATGGTAACGTCGTTTACTGTTTGTCTGTGATTGGTGTAGGAGTGGTTATCCCTCCAGTTATGGTAGAAGTCTTCTGGGGTCACTGGGAAAGATTTTCCTCCCTGGTCAAAAGAGCGAGGGTGATGGGGAAGGCTCTGCCAAGGGGAGAGTCTGGGCCCAGGGTGGTGTTGTGAGCGACCAATGAGACTGAGAACTGGTTTCCCAGGACTTGGGTGTGTGTCACATGCCCACTGTCGTAGACACTTTCAGCCAGGCATCTAGCTTTGAGGGGGCTCATCGAAGTTTGGCACGGACAGCTCAGTGGCCAAATAGATGAGACGGGTGTTTCCAACTCTCCTGGCTTAGCGGCAGAGAAAGGTGGATGCTGACGGGGAGTATCGAGACCTTGCTATAAAGGGAAGGAGCAATGTGCGCTGCCAGGGGTGTGGCTTGACTGGGCGCATTTAAAGTAATCATTTCGCTTTTGTCACTAGCCTCACCGTTGCTTTATTTATTTGGTCATCTTTTTGGTTTTTTCTTTTCTGTTCTCTGGACAATGGCTGATTTAGTGCTAGAGCTCACTAGAAGTGAAAGTCCAATAAATTGCATATCTGTGTTTTTATGTGCATGCTATATGAAAGGAAATAATGGAATTTGATATCCTATTTAACCACGTATGTAAATGGCTCCCATATGGTGAGAAATTCTTTCAAATTTGAGAATAAGTCATACACACAGGGTCAGGTAAAACTAGGTTTACAGTTGTGGGTATGCATAACACAGTTCATCCTTGTATTATGATTTATCACTGTATTATTTTGCATACAAACAACTTTAAGCCTACTTTTGCTCTACCCTGTATTTGGCCGCGAACTACTGAATGTCCAGTCGGTGGACTAACCTAATCCAGTTTTCTGGATCCGGGACCCTTTTCTAGCAGACGAAAGCCACTGGCATGGTCCAGGGACCCGTGCTGCAGAGTCAGAACCATGGGACTGAGGGAAGCGGGGCCCCCGTGCCCGTGCGCAAGGAAGCAGACGCAGCAGCTCTGGGACACAGGCTGCCACGCGTGACACTTCCTCTTCGCTACCTCCTAGACACCAGCACTCGTGGGAAAAGTCATGTTCTAGCCAGGGGTCCACTCTGCCCTCTTTCTCAGCAGCTCTCACAGGTCACTTGGGAATAGAGAGTCCACGAGACTAGTAGGGGCTCCATCGCTGGCTTGGGCTTGGATGGGAACTGAGGTTGCGGCATGATCTGAAGGGAGGTCACACCCTTGGGAGCTGACAGACAGGTACAAAGTAACCCCCCACCACATGAGTGAGGTAGTTCTGCCACTTATCAGTCAGACTGGCTTTGGCCCCTCTTTCTGAGTAAGAATTTTTTTTTTAAATAGAAAGCATCAAGAGGGGTGCATCTGTCCTGCTCCCCTCAGCCAATTACCGCGAGGGTGAGGCGAGTTAGCACTGGGAGTGCTCCACCTCACTGCGACTTCTGTGCAGGTGAGGAGCGACATTGCCCCTCAGATCCTGCTCAGCTTCCCCAAGTGGAGGTCTGATTCCAGATGGAGGAAGTGCTTCCTTTCCCCTGAATGTCTTCTCAAGTGGGAACTCCTGGAGTAGACTCTTGGGGACTGATGGGCTGCCAGGTGCCAGCAGGGGGACGCTTTCCCTTCTGCTGGAAGCCCAGTGACTCCCGTGCGTGAGTAAGGCTCCGAGCCCCTCTCAGCTCAAGATCTGGGATAGGGGTTCTTGCTTTGCGAGGAGCCCACAGGCCTTAGGGACCATGCAGTGGAGGAAGTAGGGTCCAGAGCCAGCCTAACTCACTTTTACTTTCAGTGTCAACACAAGGAGCTCTGCGATAGATGGAGGCAAGTTTGCTCAATACTGGGCCCTTGGCAGAGCCGAAGAAGCTTGCCTTTGGTCTTGTTTCATTTTCTCTCTGCTATTCTCTTTTCTATCCTTCCCTACCGAGCTGGTAATTTTAGGCTGCCCTGCTCTCCAGAACTCTCCATGGCCGGTGCCACCCCCTGTCTATAGGAGTGCCGCACAATGGGGCTTTCCGTGCTGATGGAAATGTTCTCTATCTGCTCTGTCCAACCTGGTGGCCATAGATACCTGTGGCTGGTGAACATTTGAAATGTAGCCCCCGAGACTCAGAAACTCAATTTGTAATATTATTGAATTTCAGCGAATTTATATTAAAATTGCCACACATGGCTAGTGTGCTGGGTAGTGCGTGTCTGAGCTCAATACTGCAATCATTTCTCTCCACCGCAATCAGAACTAACCTGTCCTGTGTCCCAATTCCAAAGCCCTCTTCTTAGAGATGTACTAACATGCTAACCTGTTAAGCAAATTCTTATCCATAAACTAGTGTCTTATCTTTCTGAGATAAGCTCACAGACTTTAAAAAATGCCATACTTAGTCAAAGCGGGGCCTCAGATGATAGGAATTTGAAGGACTCTGGCAGGCTAGCCAGGTGGGTGAGAAGATTATGGGCCTAGAGTTGAGGCTCACTTCAAAGCATTCCCTATGGACTAGAACATCCTGCCCAGAGCCTGGGGCTGCGTCTAGGTTTTTCCCAGCCTCTTGCAGGCTGGGGAGAGTTGAGGTCAAGACGTGCAGCTGAGAGCCTGAGAATGGAGGTGGGAGGGGGGTTGGAGAGAGGAGGGCTGGAATGGGAAGAACCCAAAGGATGCCAAGCTCTTGCAAAAGCACATAGCATGCCAGTCCTGGTGGCGCTTCCATCCACCCTGGGGAGGAGGTGCCAGGGAGAGGTCATCACCAATGGGACAGCACCGAAGGGCTACCCGTTCGAAGAGCCCAGAAACCAGGCTGAAGGCCACAGGGGGACCGTGGTGCTTTTGGCAGGGTCTCAGATGGAACTGTATTTTTGCTGTTAATTCCAATCTCCCTTAATTTCAGGGAACTTTTTCTTTCTTTTGTTTTTAAAGATTTTATTTATTTATTTTCAGAGAGAGGAAAAGGGAAGTGGAAAGAGAGGGAGAAAAACATTGATGTGAGAGAGAGACATTCATTGGTTGCCTCTTGCACAAGCTCTGATCCGGACCAAACTTGCAACACAATTATGAGCCCTGACTGGGAATTGAACCTGCAACCTTTCACTTGTGGGACAGGGCCCAACCCACTGAGCCACACTGGTCAGGGATAGAGACTTTTCTCTTCTTCTAAATTCTTTTGTGAGCATTGCTTTCTACTATACTGACCTGTGTCTCTGTTTTTCATGGATACCACACAGCTGCTCTCAGCTTCTTGCCTGTGTTTTCACAGATAGCCACTAGCATCAGAAGCGGCCCTGCAGACCACACAGTAGGCTGGGTCAAGGTGGAGGAAAACGGGAGGTGGATGCTGGGAAAGGAGATCAACTGGGGGCATAAGAGGCCCAGATGGAGATGAGCAGGCAGAGCAGATACCAACCCTAGAGCTTCGGGATTTACTCTCGGGGCCTCAGTTCACCTATTGGTACCATGGGTTAATCTGCTACCACCCGCTTTTCACTCTGGGGAATGGAAGAAGGGATTTCCAGTTAAGCCACTGCCTCAATCACATGCCTGCTTGTTTAAAAACCATCAAATTTCGTTAAGTAAATAGGAGAGTAAGTCTCGAATCTTTTGCGCATTCACATGGCCTACAAATAAGCACACAAAGACAGAATAGCAGCCAGGGCCTTTGGGTGCTTTGTCACACAGTTGGCATCAAGGGGCAGAAGCTCGGAAAGGAGATGGAAACTTTGAGAAGCCACCTGGATTGATTCACGGGTTGCAACGTTGCCCAATACTGCAGGGCAGGGCTATTATGCCACAGGATCCAGGTGGGCCAAAGCTTTTTCATGATTTATGGCTTCCCTTCTGCAGGTGCTGGAAATAGCTGCTCAGAACACTATCAAGTTTAGTCCATTGGCATGAAAAAGTTCTCGCTGGGCTGTGGTTCTCCTTGGGGGTACTTTTTGTCTCCCACTTTCCATCCTATACCCCACCCTGGGGGAAGACATTTTCCATGTCTGGAAACATTTTATTGCCACTACTAGGGGGGACATTTTATCCTCCCTGAAACCTTAGGCAATGCCTGAAGACATTGCTGGTGGCTACAAATGGGGTTGTGTGAGGGTCCGGCTGGCATTGGTGGGTAGAGAGATCAGAGAGGCTGTTAAACATTCTGCAGTGCACAGTCCAGTCCCTAGGACAAGGGATTATCTGGCCCAGAATGCCAACAGTCCTGAAGTTAGGACACCGTGGCCCAGGGGGGAAGCTCAGGCTTGGTTCCTGGCCCTGGAGTGCCCCATGACCCTTAAAGAATTGTTACCTTTTCAATGTTGGAAGACTGGAAGATACCCTGGTGTGGCCTCAGGAAATCCTAGCATAATTTTGGCTAGGATTCTCTCTGATCGATGACCACATCAGTTTCATATTTTCCTGAGTCCTAAAGTTTCTCTGAAAGAGGGGGAGTGCGTCCCCAGGGTTGTGTATGTCACACGTGTCAAGCAGGTCTGGGGGCGGTTTAACTCCCAGTTCACTGTAGTTGGTACAGAGGCAAGCCCTGAGGGTCAGCTTCTGCAAATGGAGTCCTAATGCGTTGAGACCCATTCATCAGCCGGGTCTGGCATCCTAGGACGGTGGTGCAGGGACATGGTGTTCGAACTGGTGTGAGGGACAGTGTGTGAGTTAAGTTCTTCTTATGCAACTCCAGCGCCACAGTGGCAGTAGGGTATTGTCGGGGGTGGGGGCGGGGAGAGGAAACCCCCAGCTTGTGAGAGATAAGCCAACAGATTGTGACTAGGGCTCAGGGTCTCAGGGCAGTAAAGTGATCTGCCTTGCCGATGGCTGATGGGGAAAACCCACAGCGTGCCACGGACAGTCTTTCCATGAGGTATGTCAGCAGGTAGGGAGGGAGCGGGGGAAGGGGGCTCGGAAAGCTGTGGCAAGAATTAATGTAGACTACTTGGGAAAATACAGGCCAACGCGATATTCTTTCATCGGATTTTAAAAATAACAGTCATTGTTGAAAGTCTATCAAGTACAGAAAAATATAAAGAGAAAATAACAATCTCCCCTAATTGCACCACTAGGTGATATCAGCTATTAATGGTTTGGCATTTTCTTTGAGAAAATCAGAGAACGGTTTTCTGAGCAGGGCAAGCTGGGGCGATTGAAAAGGCCCTTGAGAGGGGCGGTATGCAGTAATGTGGACGCTGACTGTTTGGACCCGAGCGAGCGGGGTCCCTGCCCTCGCCTGGATGAACGTGACATCGGGATCGTGTGACAGAGGGGCAGGTGATCAAGTTCCCCTTACCGCCAGGTTCATGTGCGAATCATCCTTAGTGTTCACCTCCATGAAGACAAGAGCTCTTTAGCTGAAAAAGAAAATGATTCATTTTAGCTCAAAGATGACAAAAGAGGAGACGTCATTTCCGACTCACTTCTCAGCACCAGCATGACCCACATCACTGCACTTCGGGGGCAGGCACATGGCAGCTCGAGCATTTTGGAATTACTTTCCTGGCAACTTCATTATGAAGTAATTTCAAACTTATAGAAAAGTTGCAAAAAAGGGTAACCCCCGCCATAGACCCTTTACCCAGATACCCCAATTGTCAATAATTTGCTACATTTGATTTACCATTCATTTTCTTTGCTGTATGTACAAATTATTCTTTTTTTTTTTCTGAATCTTTTGGGAATAATCCTTAAATAGCTCAGCATGTTTTCTTTAGAACAAGGCCATTCTCTTGCATAAACACAGTGTAAGGGCTAAAATCAGAAAGTTAACATTGATACAATACTATCATCTAGTCTACAGATCCTGCTCCAGTGTCGCCAGTCATCCTAACTGGGATTAGAGTCTACGAAACTTGGCCCTGGAGAGCTGGGTTGAAATTTATTGACAAATCCAGCCACCGTTATGGCTGAATTGGTAATTTGGCCAAGTTTGATACTGTCCCCTGGGTTCCTATGAGCATTGGCGGAAGACTTTTTGGAACATGAATAACTTTGGGTGAGGACAGGACTGTTCATGAGGCTGTTGGGCATGAGCCCATCGGGAACCATTGTTCCTACTTTGCTCCTTCCAGTACATCTGGTTCTTGGTTTCGTATAAGGCATTTTACACTCAGGGGACTGACTGGCCTTGGTCTGTGAAGCATAAGGTGGCAAATACTAATAGTATAGACCTGAGATAGAACAAAAAATGATTTCGGGACTTGAATCCAGAACAAGCTTGTGTATGTCTGTTGGGACATTTGATTTACCATTCTTTTTCTTTGCTCTACAGGGACAGCAATTGCTGATTTAGTGGTGAATTTCATCTTGTACCTTGCAACGCAAAATTAAACAATCTAACTAGAGTAGTAAACCAAACAATGCTTGCAAATAATTTCTGCCTTCAAAATCCAGAATCCTAGGGATTATACCGCTTGAAGAATTGAGTCCTGGGTATTCTCTAAATTCAGTCGAACTGACTCAACTGGAGGAGGAAGTGACAGGCAGGAGGCTGCGAACGCCACCAGTGGCTTCATGCTGCTGAGCACGTCTCTGTCACACACCCCGCTCTCCCAACAGTTCTCTACTGGCCTAATGAATGGAAAGCCCAGATATCTTTGCAGTAAAAGCCTATGAGATGATGAGGACCATTTGAACATAAGACAGTCAGCCCCAAGGCATTTGGTAATGAGGTATCTGTCAAATCCAGAGCTCGTAACACAAATGTCTGGGGCAGCTTTCTCAGAAGCTACCATTTTTTTCTCCCACAGAATTCAGTGATGCTGAATTTTTCATTTTAAAAACTCTGGATATCCTAGAATGTATTTTAGATTCTGGGAATAATTTTCAGGGCTCAAAGCCCTCTCTTTGATAATGTCCTGATTTCGCTCAGTACAACACAGGCTCTGCTCTGTTACCTCCTAAATAAAATCCAGACTCTTTTTACACTCTTGCAAGATACTAGAGAGGGTCAGCAGAGGCTGGGGAAGGGTGCAGAGGGAGGGGTGCACAGAATGAGGGGGGCATTGGAGAGTCTGGGAGGCAGAGCAGCGGCCGGGAGAGCTCTGGGCAGGAGGACGTAAAAGAGATCAGAGTCCTTTCATTCATTTCTGCAGTTCAACAGACACTTACTGAGGGACAAGCCTTGGGCTCACTTCATTCATTCATATGTCATTTGTCATTTAAAAGATGCCCGACACACCATTTAGCTCTTGTCATTTCCCGCCCCAAATTGTGCACCAACTCTTGCTCCTTCTCTGTGCCCTGTGGGGCTCACCCCTGCGGCTCTCTTGGCCTCCAGCTTCCAGGGGGTTCCAGTCACGTTAGCCGCAGGTGGGAGGAGAACAAACACATCAGGGGGACTGTTGCCCTCGCTCCCCGCCTTCCCCGTGGCTCAGCTCCGACAGTGTCTCTGCCTTCACCACCACAGCTCCTGCTGGGCAGCCTCTCTTCTATGGCTCCAGCTAGCACCGGGTCCCAGCCAAAGCCCTCTCTGCCCGTTTCCCTGTAAGAAAAATTCCCTGCCTGCAGGTATGTAAATGGCCTTTTTATTCTATTTTCTTAAGAATCCTAGCTGAATCTAGCATCTTATTCCTGCTGACCCTCATGATACAACCCTTGACTGTATGCAGAATTGCGTCCTGTTGCTCTGGACCGGCTGGAGAGATGTGAATTTCTTGTACATAGTTTCCGAGGCAAGACACCACCAGAGTGGGGGTGGGGTGGGAGGGAGGAGGCATGGTTTAACAGAAGCTCCTGGAAAAAAATCTCAGCTATTTAGTCCTTTATACACTCAAGTATGATGTGTCAGTCAAGGACCAACTTGATCACTGGCCTAGTGACAGCAGAAGCAACTCGAACAGGCCCTATCTTGTTTCTTACAGGACACTGAGTGGTTTTTCAGAGACAACAGAACAAAACTGCAAGTCACGTAGCCGAAGCATGTGCAGAGGAGAAAATGCTGCCAGTCACACCCAGAACCAAACCTTCTCCCCGCCTCGGAGCCAACGGACCGGGACGTGACCGGAGTCTGCCTGCTGGAGCCCGTTCAGAAGAGAAGGGTCCTTGCAGGAGACCTGCGCTAACGCCCCTTACGCCCCTTACCGTGTCAAACTCTAACAACCCTCCAGGGGAAAGTTGCCCCGCCAGTGCTTCTGCATACCAGCCTGTTTCTCCTAACCCCTTAAAAGTCACCCCAAACCCTTGAAAAGAGAGACAGACGTGAGTCTGGCCTCCTGTCTCTTCTCTGGTCAACTTTGCAATAAAGCGTTTCCTACATCGGGCAGTGAGCCCTTGCTCTGTACCAGCCACATCCTGGGAAGTGCGGTGTCCCGACACGGGAGGTGAGAGTGCTCTCTGTTCCGCCTCTGCCAGCTCCTCCTGAGAGCTCCAGGCTCAGCGCTGGGCTTCCCACTTCCAGAGGGGACATGCTAGTGGTCTCTGTGTGTTTCGAGGTCTGTTGTAGAGGGCAAAGGTCAAAAAACGTTTCTTCAAGGGTCAAAGAGTAAATATTTTCAACTTTGTGGTCCTTGAGTTCTCTGTGGTAACTGCCCTGCTACAAACAATATATAAATGAATAGGCTTGGCTGTGTTCCAATAACCTTAATTTACAAAAATAAATAAAGGGTGGGCTGGGTGTGGCCTGCAGGCCTCACTTTGTTGACCTCTGAGACACTGGGGGAAAATGGATTTATTCTGGGTGTGTTCAGAAGGCAGAAGCTGGATCAATGGGTCAAAATCATAGGGAGGTAGATTTGTGCTGATTTTAAGGAGGATCTTTCTAATGGTGATTACGCTTCCCTAATAGATCGAGCTATTTCATGAGGCAATAGGTTTCTTGTCCTTGTAATAATTCAAAGAGAAACTGGGTGTTGTAGAATAATTTTCTGCAAAACCTGGAGAGCGCATCAGATGATGTGGAAGGTAGCCATGCCTGATACTTATGTCTACGCACACAAGTGCTGCAAACGTAGTGAGTCCTCTGCAGTTGATGTTCCTGGAGGGAAGGGACTGAGTCGTGTCTATCCTTGTACCCTGCCCACCCCTGAAAGCCTACCACAGGGCTTTCAGCATGGTGGGCATGGCCAATACACATTTTGTCCACTTGGCTCTTTAAGTAAAATCTTGCTTACAGATTAATTAAACTAATTTGCCTTTAGTACAGTCATCACTACTAGTTTAAATTGGCTCAGTTACTTCAATATTTGAGGATATTCACTGAAAATAATAGACGTAATAGTCATCATTTACCAAATTCTGAAAATATGCCAGCTATTGTGCTAAGAACTTGACATGCATTATATGATCTAATTCTCCCCCAGAACCTGTGAGGTAAGTACTATTATTACCCCCATTTTACTAATGAGGAAATTGAAATTCAGAGAAGACTTACAGCTGGGCAGTAACATAACCAAAACTCGAACTGGGATCTCAAACTGGGATCTCTTTATGCCAAATGCTGTGGTCCAATCACAACTCTACCCTGCTATTCATTCATTCATTCATTCTTCAACAAACACTGGTTGGCTGCCTGCTATTTGCCAAATACTGTTTCACGTGCTGTGAATATGAATAGTTCAAGTCCGTGCTCTGAAGGAACTTGTATTCTTGATGGGATAGTGAGGGTAGATATACCATTAACATCGAGAAGGAATTAAATGATAATTCATCAGAGGGCACTGAGGTTAAAAAAGATAATGAGTATTTCTTGTCCACACTAGAACTTCAGGTATAATCTTAATCGATGAATTTACCAAAGCTCTTTCTTATGTACAGACATTAGCCCAACCGTAGCCTTTAGTCTTGACAAACTGTCAGACACATTCAGAGATTCAGAAGGCAGCTCCAAGCATTTTGACAACTGACACAGCTCATGTGTTGTAGGTTTGTGTGTGAAGCCCTCAAAGGGAAAATGAGCCGGTAAAGCACTCAGGAATCATTCTTCAAGTTGGGAGACCAGAGGCCACAGAAGAGATGGGGTAAAAACAGCCAGTTCAGTTAATACAAAAATAAATAAGAAAAAAAATAACTCTTCTTCCCTTTCCTGAAACAATGAAATATGAAGAGACTAATTCTATCTCCCTGCCCCAAGTATCAAAAATTAATATTTATAACAAATGCTACAATTTGGAGATCGTCTGACCCCATACGAGGCTGAGGCAAATACCAAATTGGGTCAAAGGAAGAGGCCTTGGTTAGAGGGCATACAGCACCCAGAGTGGAGGGAACCGGAGGGAAGTTCCGAAACCTCGATTGAGATTGAGATTGAGATAGACGGAGAGAAGGCAGGAGCGCCAAGGGTCAAGTAGTGTAAGCAAAATAAATGGTCAGATCCAACAGACAAGTCCTGACTGGGAACGGGAGACAGAGCCCCAAGGTCAGGGGCTGAGTAAGCACAAGCCCTGAGGAGGAAGTGAAAGAGTCCAGGGCTTTGTTTGTGTCCTTCTGGGTGCCAAAGGCAAGGGGTAGGTGTGGATGGCCTAGTTAAAGGAAGGAACGGATGTCTAGTTGTAATACGTTTGCAACTCCAGAATTCCTTTCGTTAGTGGATTGCAGTGAATTTCAGATTAGTAAGGATTTACAGCATCAGCCTAGTCTTATTTAAAAAAAAAAAAAAAAAAAAAAAGGCTGGGAAACAGAGAAAGATAATTAGTTAACATTTATTGACTGCCAGACACTGTTTTTGAGCACTTCACTGCATTGCCTCATTTAATCTGCATAAGTACATTTTGACAACCATACTCCTTAATAGAGACCTAATTAAAAATGATTAAAACATAAGTGACATTTGGAGGGAGACTATAAAATGTGACTGGAAACAAGTGCTAGTCATTCATTCGTTTGCTCACATGTTTCTTCAGCCAGTTGTTATTGAGCACCTAATGTTTGCTGGGTGCTATTTAGGGTCTGTGCATGGATGATTTTATTCATTTCATTGTTGAACAGGGAGGCAGTAGAAGAAACCAGGGATTGTGAGTTGGGAACATCTGGGTCGCTTTTCTGGCTGTGACTCTAACTGGTCCTGTGGTCCTTTGACACGTCACTTTCTTCTCTGTTTAATGTCCTCCTAAAGCAAGGGGCTTGCGGTCTTTTAGAACTTAATGTTAAAGTATACAGTGGTGTCACAGTACACTGCAATTTATAATGAATGTTCACTAATATTCTATTATTATTCTCTTCCACCCCATTTGGGTAAATAATAATATTTATTATGAAGCTTTAGAGTGAAAATTTGTCCAGGCTTGCACCAAGTTTCTCTGTTCTTTCCACCTAGAATCCTCTGCCTTCTGCGCCTGAGTTCATGCTTAATTTCTGGAAGTATTACAGGAGAGTTGGGTGAAAAAAAAGTAGAGGTCTCGGAGATACAGAAGGCAAAGAGAAGTTGAGAATAGAAAGGAAGATATGCCAACTCACAGGGGCTTGGTGTGCTGTCTCTGAAACCATTCAAGTTTCTTACGATCACTAAGTGTTTCCAAAGGCACCAGAAGAGAAATCCTCTATCTGGAGGAAATTACATGGAGACAAATTCAACTCCCATAAAAAGGCAGTGAAGTGCCTCACTGGATACTCCGCTTACCCATTACTAGGCAGAACTACAATGAGCGGGTCACATTATAAGGCGGAAGGCCTAGCCTCAAGAAGAAGAAGAACTTCTGAATGATTTATGGCCCGAGGATGAAATGGGCCACGTGGGTAGGAGACAAGCTCCTTGTTCCTGTGGATGGTTCAGCAGAGACCGCGGGAAACCCTAGAGGAGGCAGCAGCTTGGACCAGGGCTGGAAGACCAGTGAGGGGGCTTTCCATTCTGAGATATTACAGTTCTTGGAGACTGGAGGCTTATAATTTAAGCTGCAGCCTAGGATCCCTACTCCAGAGTGTAGATATTCCTGCAGTCATCTGCTGGGAAAATTCAAGGCCATTCTCCAAGTCAAATTCAGGCCAAAGTCCTCAAATTATTTCTTTCCGAGAAGTTCCTTGTACGAGTCCTTGGCAGAATACCCAGTCTGACCTCCTGCTGTTGGCATTTCTGACCTCCCATCCTTGACGAATATCCTGGATGGGAACTTCTCTAGAGGCCAGAGTTGAAACCAAAGTAGACCAGCACACCGAAACTCCAGTCTCGCCATTCGACAGATTCACAGGTTTGCTTTCACAGGTTTGTCCAGTGCCCTTATTTTCCCAAGTATTCTTCCATCTGCTAGCTTTATCAGAAGCACATGGGTCAGTTGGTACTCCCTGAGAGCAATAATTGTTACAAGAGAAGGTATATGGAAGTGCTTTGTCACAGTGAAACACTCAGAAAGGTTACAGGTTTTATTATTGTTGTAACTTGCTCAAGGTCACGGTACAGCAGAGCTGTATCCGAATCAGATGACTTCAAATCCTTTTGGGAATTAGTGTAAAGTAAATAAAACGTACTACAATAATTTCAAAAGAACAAACGTCTAGGTCTCCTTGATGGACTAGCAGGGAAGGGTAGAGTTCGGAGCTGAATTTTTCAGGAACAACAGTGCCAAGTCAAGATCACTTAAAAGCAGAGTGGTTGTTCCAGCCCACTGAATAGCCACAGCGTGAATGTGAGTATGTGCAAGTGGACCAGGGTCATCTGGACTGGGGCCACCGTGGGGGTGAGGTGGCCACTAGCAGTGGACCTGAACGATGCAACTCTCTGCTTGTGTTGGCTCAGAGGCCACAAATGTTAGCCAGAGAAGCCTGTAGCATCTACAAGCTGGGTTACAATCCTGATTAAAAAGGACAGTAAAACAGCAACCTCCAAGAGATGGAGAGGTATTGTCCAGAATTCTTAAGGAATGGCTTTAAAGTAATCCCCAACCGACTACAATATTAGGAATGTTCTTACAATATTACCTTTGTCCTGATCTCTAAATCCCCATGAGGGGTTTTATGAAAAGGCTCCATAAGCACCTAAACCTCTAATACTGTAAGTAAGGAAAGAACACACTCTTTTAATTAAAAGAGAATGTTATTGTGATGTGGTCATC
This sequence comes from Anoura caudifer, assembly GCA_004027475.1. Taxonomy (NCBI): domain Eukaryota; kingdom Metazoa; phylum Chordata; class Mammalia; order Chiroptera; family Phyllostomidae; genus Anoura; species Anoura caudifer. The sequence goes on from PVKU01003276.1 coordinate 106,353, forward strand.
TGAATCAAACACACCTTTTTACCTAGAAATATAAGGGAATAAATATTTCCTGGTTTCAGTATCCAAGGTTTAGGATTATTTAGGATTAGCCGTTGAAATTGTTCCCATTTTACACCGCATCACCCTGAAGACTGTTTAGATGGGAAAATTAGGTGGAAAATATGTTTTCATTTCCCTGTTACTTCAGCCAGCTGGGGAGCATCTAAATGTCATTTGCCTCTGGCCCTTGAACTGTTTTTCTCCCTCACATGTTGGGGAACACAGCTGGTGGAGCAGCAAATAACTAGCACGTGTCAATGCTGACACTTCTGTTTTCCAATCTGGTTATTTGTTGACTATCCAATGTAGCCTTTTTTAGGGGGAGTTGAACTTGGCAGAGCGACAGCTGTGCTTCTGTTTGCTCTCTTGTTTCCAAGGTTAATTTGGAAGTGCGGTTGGTGGGTAAGTTAATGGGAACATCTCAAACCATTAGGCGGAGAACTGGAATATCCACATGGGCAGAATGGACCAAGTCCCTGGCTGACAGAAATGAGTCCATGTGCCTTCTTTAGCCCAAGAGTGACCCATTCAGTTTCTCGAGTCCCCCCAAACCCAGGGCTCGAGTCTCCCCAGAACCAGAAGGATGAAGCACTGAGCCAGAGGGCTGGCTTTACTTTGAGCTTCCTTAAGCCCATATTTGTTCCAATGGCTTCATCCCAGGCTCTTCTTTCTGTTTTCTGCTCATAGGTTTTGATGACATAACTTTCTAAAGAAGCCCCATTGCATCAATCATTCATTTTTATTAAAACAAATTTGTGTGTTGGTCCAATGGATGTGTAAAGGGTTTTGAACCAGAACAAAAGGTATATATACATGCCACTTGGGCCACTTTCTAGCCATGTGACCCGAGGAAGATAAGTTCCTTGAAACTCAGTTTCTTCCACTGTAGAGTGGGAATACCTTAGCTACTTCTGTGGATTGTTGTAAGAATTCAATGCACAGTATCCAGGAAATAGCGAAGTCATTAATATATGCTAAAGATATTAACAGTTCATGTCAATTGCACCTTTGTTGTGTCCCAGCAACTATGGGCACCCTGAAAGAATCTCCAGGAAATGAAAACCATTGTTACTTCACCTTGTTGGTGAGAACCAGAGAGATGGGTTAAGCACTTGCGCAATGTCCCGAAGATAGGAAATGTTCATGCCAGGATTCCAAGTCCCCCGTCTGGCCGCTACTCCCCGTGTACAAAGAGTAGGCAGTCAGGGTTTTGCCACCTTGAACAGGACCTGCTCCAATGTGATGGAGAGCAGGATGACAACAGGCTTGGAGGGGGGCAGTTAGGAGTTGGCAAGACTGAGCAAAAAGGAAAAAGGACTCACGGCCATGGACAACAGTGTGGTGATTGCTGGGGGGAGAGGGGTATGAGGGGACTAAATGGTAATGGGAAAAATACAATAAAGATAAAAATATATGGATCCTGAGGCAACTTCTAAGACCAGTGGAACCCTCTCTGCCTCCCAGCCCCACTCTTGCCCACACTGCCTCATTCATGCCTGAGCCAGAAGCAGGGACAGACAGAAAGTGACACAACAAACAGGACAGTGTCACCATCAGACACCTAGCAGACCAGCCTCGGAGCTGGGTCTCACACTCGGCCATGCACTTGGCCGAACACACAAAGGCAAGTGCTGTGTTCCATGTGCATGTCACTAAAAAGATTTCATATATTCTGAAGTTATTTCATTAGAAGGAAGGAGCGAACGCTCTTAACTACAGATCCATCCTACATAGATAATTAGAAAACAGAACTATAAATAGCATGACCTTATTACACTATTCGGTTGGCCAAAAAGTTAGGTCGGTTTTTAAGTAAAAAAATGAGACATATTTTTCATTTTCACCAGTAACTTTATTAAACCACGTATTCACTGTTTTGTTCCACTACCTTGGGCCATCTTTCAGGCAACTTCATAATTTCATCTTCCCAAAACTTTTTATCTTTTTGAGGAAAGAACTGCTCCAGGTGCCTTTTGCAGTCTTCCAGGGAATTGACATTTTTTCCATGAAGAGAATTTTGTAAAGACTGAAATAAATGGAAATCCGAAGGTGCCATGTCTGGTGGATACGGTGGATGAGTCAGAACTTCCCAGCCAAGCTGGACCAGTTTTTGCCTGGTCATCAAAGAGACACGTGGTCTTGCGTTATCCTTATGGGAGGTTATGCGTTTTCTGTTGACTGATTCCGGACGCTTTTCGGTGAGCGCTGCTTTCAGTTGGTCTAACTGGGAGCAGTACTTGTTGGAATTAATCGTTTGGTTTTCTGGAAGGAGCTGTGTGAGGGGCTAACCCTTCCAATCCCACCATATACACAGCATCACCTCTGTGGATGAAGACCAGTTTTTGGTATGGTTCATTTCGCTTGCCCCATGATCTCTTCTGATCCACAGTATTGTAAAGTATCCACTTTTCATTGCCTGTCACAATTTGTTTTAAAGACAGAACATTTTCCTTATGTTTAAGTAGAGAACCGCATGCAGAAATACAGTCAAGAAGATTTTTTTCTTTTTGCTTAACTTAGGTGGAACCCAAACATCAAAGCGATTAAAATAACCAGGCTGGTGCAAGTGATTTTCACCACTGGATTTGGATATTCTGAGTATGTCTCAGAATACCCAATGCTGTACCTCGGGGTATAACATTGATTGTTCTCAGTTGTTGTCTTGATTTGATCACTGTCAACTTTGACTTGTTTACCTGTCCCTGAAGCATTGTCCAGCAAGAAATCTCCAGCATGAAACTTCGCAAACCACTTTTGACACATTTGATCAGTCACAGCAACTTTTCCACACACTGCACAAATCTTTCTTTTTTTTGTATTTCAGTTGTGTTTTTAGCTTTCTTGAAATAATAAAGCACAATGTGCCAAAAAGTTGTGTATTTTCTTCCATCTTCAACATTAAAATGGCTACACAAAAATTCAGCGATTTTGGTAAGTTTTAAAAAAATGCATGCTGATATGACAGCTGTCACAATATAGTCTAAGAAAATTGTTTCGAATGAAGTTAAAGACAACTAAACACTCCTAGAGAGAGCCAGCTTATGGGAAGACCGAACGAACTTTTTGGCCAACCCAATATTACCATTGGGTCATTCTGCAGACATCCACTCTCTGCAAAAGGAAAGTTAGTACTGGTCGTATTTTGTTACCAATACTAAATTCCCTTAAAATATTAAGTCAGGAACTGTTTTATTAACTCATACCTATAGCTGACAAGGTGTTCATCTCCGATTATAGAGGTCATGGCAACTTGCTCTTTTAATTAAAATGCCACTGGGTTGTCCATCAACTAATAAATGAATAAACAAAATGTGGTATATTTTTACAATTGAATTTTTTCAGCAAGAAAAAGGAATAAAGTACTGATACATGCCACAACATGGGCAAACCTCAAAAACATTACCCTAATTGAAAGAAGCTAGTCAAAAGACCAAAATACTGTGATTCCATTGATATGAATTGTCCAGAAAAGGCAAATCTACAGAAAGAGCAGGTAGATTAGTGGTTGCTAGGGCTTGGGGGTTGGGGAGAAAGGAAATGGGGAGTGACTGCTAATGTGTATTAAGTTCCTTCTTGGGGTGATGACATGTTTTAAAATCAGATTACGACGATGGTTGCAGAATTCTACAAATATACTAAAACCACCAGAGTCCAAGAGGCCCTGTGACCTACTCCACTGTGCTGCAAGCCAGGCAAAGTCTGAACGCTTGCTTCAGAAAGCAGAGAGAGGCAAGTGCGCAGGGCTTGCTAGGTTTACCAAAGGTGCCTCGTAGGTTGGTTCCTGGCTCAGCATCTTCAGCGTGCCGCTCCAATGAACGCCCACCTATTTGCCAATTACTTCCTGGCAAGCTGCCTCTTCAGGCAGATTAGTAGGTGCCCTTACTGTTTCCCTCCATTGCAAAACAAAACAAAACAAAATAAAATGATGAGTGGATAACTTGCCTGTGGTGGTGGTTAAATTTGTTTGGTTTGGCTTGGTTTGGTTTACAGCTTACCTGCAACAGAATCAAAACAGCTAGATTCAAAAGCAGCTGTGCTTTTGGCGAAGCAGGACAGATGAGCCAGGCAGAGCCGGGAGGATTGACGGGGCAAAAGCCAACACAGCAGGGCAAGCTCCGTGGCGGGGAGTGGGGAGTCGTGAATTCTGAGCACACTGCAAGCTTGAGTCTGCCCTGCCACCTCTGGGTTGGCAGGCAGCATCCGATCGCTTGGCTTCTGTGAAGCATGTCTGGCAAGATGGAACATGCGTTTCTGAGGGGCTGGAGCTGGCCATGAAGCTTGGGCAGTTCTCTCAATCCTTCTTGCCAAAAATCACTTTCCAGACAGAAGTGGAATTTTAGCTCTAAAACTGTGTAAAGCCAGGAACCTGGCCACAACCCAGGACACAAGTAGAAACCTCGCAATGTCTTTTATTTTCTACTATGGGTTGAATTATGTCCCCTCAAAAGAGATGTTAAAGTCCCCCATTACCCGTGAACGTGACCTTCTTTGGGAGTAGGGTCACTGGAGATGGAATTAGTTAAGATAAGGTCATACCGGTAAGTAAAGCCCTTAACTCACTGAGACTGGTGTCCTTACGAGAAGTAAGAGACTCCCAGAGAGGGTGACATGTGATGACAGAGGCAGAGATTGATGCAGCTGCAAGCCAAGGAACAGCAAGAGTGGACAGCCACCACCTGAAGGCATGGCAAGCTCTACCCAGAGTCTGGGAGGGAACACAGCCCTGTTGAAACCTTGGCTCCAGACTTCCAGTCTTTGAAACTGTGAGAAAACAAATTTTTGTCTTAAGCCACACAGTTGTGACACTTTGTTACAGCAGCCCTAAGAAACCGATAAAGTTTGTATCGGGGTAGGCTGGGTATGCTTGGGTAAACCCCTTACTGTAGCCAATTCACACTTCTTTTTACGAACCAACTGAAAATTTGATTGCGTTTTTAATCAGTGAAAATAGCACGCACCCTATTCTAGTGCTGCGTCATGGCCCCTTGCAATGGGACGGTTTCCTAATGTCCTGTAAGAAGTCGGTGACGGTGTTCTGCACTCACTGTTCTGAGGTCTGGTTAGTTTCCATCTAAAGAGAGCTCTAACTACTTGGAGCAGCTTTAAGAACGATTAAGGAGACTTGGATGCTGGACAGATGCAAAAACCCCGCAGGACAAATGGTGTCCAAAGCACATGCACACTCTGGTACGTCCCCAGCAGGAGTGGAGGGCGGTGTGGGAGCGAAGTGGTCGTGGACCCTCCGCCTTCACCCCTCCTTCTGGCTTTGATGTTGTCATTAGTATGCACCCCAGAAAGGTCATCAGACCCTCTTGGGGCCCCTGTTTTCTTCAGGGGACGTTGTTTTCCGTTTACTAACCTATCCGTCTGACACAGAAGAAGGGAAAGATAAATTACTTCAGTCCCCACTCCTCAGACCATCAGGAAAAGCCTTCTGCAGCCTCCAGAGCAGCGAGGCTCTTTAGCTCTGCGTCCACCACACTTAACAGCTGCCAGCGCCTGCGTAGTCCAGGCTCCTGCCTTCTTTCGGCAGAACACAGATTTCATATTCGGAAAGGTTGCCAGCCCCAAAAGTATCACGTGAGATCTGGATATATTATTATATTTTATTATTTTTTAAAAAGCAAATCTCAGGCATCTTGTTATTTTACCCCTTTCCACTTCACTGTGTATCCCTAGCAATTGTGACCGTACTCTTACATAACCATACTGTTATTTTCCTAGCAAACAGAAGGAATAATTCCTTGGTATCATCTAATATAAATCTGGTTATATTTTTGCAATTCAAAATAGGAAACAAACTGGTGAATGAGCCCGTGAATTCCTGAGTTGAAAGGAACCTCAAATAATCAATTTCCATTAATACCCACTCAGGACAGAAAGCTACATCCTGTTTTTCAATATCATAGAACATTAGTGCATAATGAGGGACTTGGGCAGTCACCCAGCTCAAATTCTCACTTGATAGATGGGGACACCGAGACCCTGGGAAGTCATGTACCATGCATGTGAGCAGTGCACATAGCAGGTGAGAGGCCACGGCAGGATTGGGGACCCTTCCCTGTGATCCCTGTGCCACCCTAGACTCACTCTGTTGTAACACAGATGCCATGGGCTTTCTTAATAGTCAAATCTATTATTTAATTCCAAAGGTATTGTCTCTGGTTCACTAAACTCCTAGTAATTGCAATTTCCGCTTGTTCGCTCTGTGGAAATAGAGACCAACTAGCCCGGACTTTCGTTCCACTGATGTGTCATGCTGCTAGAGACCATGGTTAAGCGGTGTGTTCGGCTTTCCCAATGGGACTGAGCAGCCCTCAGTCTGCTCGCTGCCCACAGCGTTTGCTTTCTCTCCTTAAAGAACGCACATCAGAGAATGATCCCTGCTCTAGCAAGACAGTGGCGAGGAGCACAGAAGAGGTCTCGCACACATGAGGTCTCGCACACATGAGGTCTCGCACACATGAGGTCTCGCACACATGAGCTCTTGCTCTCATTGTCTGCCAAGTGGTCATGAGAATTCACCATCAGCAGAGAATGCATTTAGAAACAGGCCTTGTAGTCTTTCCAAGTATGTTTATTAAAACACAAAGGCGTCTTTTTTTTTTTTTTTTACATTTGAAGATGGAAAAAAACCAGGGAGCAGAGACGGAGTCAAAACTGGGCAAGCTCTTGAAATGTTCCCTGGGGTGGTGAGGTGCTGCTGAGGGGTTCTGCTGGCTCCTCTCTCCGTGGAGTATCCATCACACGGAGGTGTGGCACCAGGGAGACCTCACTGCTCTCTCCTGGCTCTGGAGAACAAGGTGGTGGCTAAGGGGGACAGTCCCCAGAGTCCAAAGGATGCGTGGATAAAGTAAAACACCAAGTTATGGAACTGAAGATTAAACTAGCAACCAAAAATCAATTGATAAATCAATTATCTCAATTGCATGATGTCAAAATGTTAGTCTGACTGCTATTTTGACTGAAGTAAGTGCCTACCCAGCTGGTGCCTCTGGGCGGTAAGTCAGAGCACAGCCTTGATGGACGGGGACTTAATTCAATAAACTGAACAAGCGAGTGCTTTCCATTGCATTCCACTTTTCGACGAAAAGTGCGGCGGTGAGACGGCAAGCGAAGACTGCGGCTTTCCTAAAGCAGCTGCCCAGGGAGTCGTGCCCCAAATCTGTTGCATGCTGGAACCACCAGGAAACCATAAAAAGTGCAGATTCCTGGCTCCCCTGCCACCCAGCATCTGGATTAAATGGTATGGGTGCCGCTTGAGCATTAGAATGAATTTGAATGTGCGACAGTTTGAGAACCGTTGCTCTAAAGTAGTCCTTGGGGCTGGTATGAGGCATCTTAGTCATCTAAACAATCGGTATAAATTGGGTGGAAGAGCATTGCTTTTTCCTTTGTCTCTGCTGAAGCCAAAAAGAACCATCCATTTAAGGCTCCATAAATAAAAATATAACTGAATGTGGTTTAGAGTTTTGTGTTATTTTTCCTGAGAGAACTTCTTGGTTCTGTTGCTCTTAAAATTGAAAACACTAATACTTCTTTGCCGTTCAGTCACAAAAACATAGTAATCCTGTCCTAGTGAAGTCAGCTAAGGGAAAAGCAAAGGGCCGGGGGTGGAGGAACATGTGCAGAGGGTGAATGGCGCAAAGGACGAATCCAAGCTCTTAGAGCTTGCTTCTGTCTTGGCCTCTCGACTTCCTTGACACATGGGGCATTTCTGGTTGTCTTGTCCTACAAGGCTCTTGACCAAGGTTTTTTTTAAACAGAAACTTAAGTGCGTGCCCTGACCTGGGATCGAACCCTAAACCTGTTGGTGTAGGGGATGACGCTCCAACCAACTGAACCACTGGGCCAGGGCTTGACTGAATTTACATGTGATTTAAGGAGGAGAGTAAAGGCAGCAAGAGGGAGACACGCCACCTCAATCTGACTGATCTGTTTCTGCTCCCCATCTGTCTCATTCTGTCCTAATGATGTTGGCCACTTGAGCCCTGGCTCTTCTTTCTTGCCCCTGACCCTCGTTTTCCAATCTACTCCACAAACCCTCATCTCAGGCTTCCGAGTCTCTGTCTGTCGGTGCTTCAGCCGCAGTCTGTTAAGGCAGCTCCATACTCTTCCTGCTTTTCCAGGCCACCCTGTGGCTCTAGCCAGAACCTCGCCCCTGGATTATCTCATCACCTCTGTTAGACGTGGCCACCGTGGTGTCCAAAACTTCGGACAGCCAGGTGTTGTACTGGGTGACGTTGCTCCCCACTGGCCTTTCCATTGCTCGCTGGGCGGCTGCGTGTGGGATTGTCAGGGGCCGCTGAGGGCATCTAGTGAGAACAGCTCTGCCCAAAACGGGAGAGCAAGGGTAATCAGACTCCTTACCTTGGGAATTTGAACTGGGAAATGTGGCAAGAAAAAGAGAGCAGCAGTGAGCGTAGACGCTGAGGAGTTACAAAGCAGAGAGAGAGCAGAGTGGTCACAGGTCTAGACTGAGGTAAAATGATCAGCAAACTGAGTGGTGACGGAGCAGAACTCTGAAGTGGGAAAATAATGCTTAGAATCAATGCAGAAAAAAATCTTTCGAGGATTTGATGAAAGCCACATACTGCTCCTTTCCCAAACATTGCCACACACGCGACAGATAAATACTATATATGTATACAGCAATGATCTTTTGTAAGCACTTGGGGGAGTTCATGGACTCCTTGAGGCCCATCCATGGACACCCCTGGGGTTCACAGGGGCCCATTTATGAGCTTGAAGGGTACGAGGTGAAGAAGGTAGCTGGTTTTGTGGGAAGATAGGAGAGTAGATCAGGAGGAAATCTCTAGAGCAGGGTTTCTCAACCTGGTCACTACTGACTGTCTTGAGCAGGCTAGTTTTTTTGTTGTGGGCATGTCTTGTGTATTGTAGGGTATTTGGCAGCATCCTGGCCTCTACTCACTCAATACCAGGACCGACTTCTCAGTCATGACAGTAAAAATGCTCTTTAGAAAATGCCAAATGCCCCTCGGAGGCAAAATTGCCCCTGGTTCAGACCTACTGCTCTGCAAGTGGACTGGTTCATGGGAAAGGTAGCATCAGGGTGAAGACTCAGCAATGTCAGGTACTGAGTTCCTTGGAATGGAACTTGGATCTGGTTTCCTGCCCTTGAGAGACACAGTTCTTATCAGACTCCTGTGTCTGCTTCTACTTTAGCTGGCTAGTTAAGGCAAGGCCCTTCTTTCCTGTGGTCTACAAACTCCTGTGTGCATCCTGAGCACCTGGAAGGCTTGTTAAAATAGATCGCCAAACAACACCCCTTGAGCTGCTAACTCATAGGTGTGGGGTGGGGCCTGAATTGTTACCTTTCTAATGAATTCCCAGGCCATACTGACGCTGCTGGTCCAAGGTCCACACTTTGAGAACCACTGACCCACAGCAGAAAACAATGCCGACCTAAAACCCTTCCTTGAGCTCTTCCAGCAGAGGCAGGTGGTGAAGGGAACAGACTGATGAGAAAAGGGACATCACATCAATGGCTATGAATCAACGACGTTCAGTGCCCTGTGATTTCTGAGGAAGCGTGCTACCAGCAAACCTTTACTGAGGATGTGAACTTAGTGTGAGGCATACTTAACACTGTTTTTTAATCTTCACAAAATCTCAGAGACAGTAATAGCTATTATTTCCCTCATTTTACTCATAAAGAAAATGAGGCTTGGAGATTAGCGATTGGTCTAAAGACCACACAGGTTTTCAGAGACTGGGCTATCATGTGAACCCCACATCTGTTTAAATAACAAGTCTGAACCTTCCCCACTTTCCAAGAGGTTTTGCAAGCAACATAACTTTCTTTTCGTTATAGAAGATCTTTATGGGATCTCGAAATAGAAAACGGATGACAGTAGTTGAAAGGGGACAAGAAAGAGCACGCGACCAGTCCCCTCCACGTGGCCTCCCGTCGGTACCTCGTGGCCTGTCTGGCTGTCGGGAGAGGCACCAGCACAGAGTCCAGGACTCCTGGAAATCTGGTGAGAAATCCGTCACCTTACACAATTATGTCTTTCCATTAGTTCATACGCATCTCCTTCAACGAGGATACCGTTATTGGATTGCCAACGCGTTTGAGCGCGTACCACGAGAGGCTAGCCTCTGACTGCAAAGCAGTACTTAGTCACGAAATAACAGAGTGAGGCAGTAGAACGGACGTGGGACCAATGCCTGCAGCAGGTCAGCTCCCTCACTAAAAGGATGCAGTTCTCTTCAGTGGGAGCCGCCAGGAGGAAACACTTTGAAATATTAAAGTGTGAAAATGTTAAAATGTAAACCCCATTTTATAGACTAAAATAGCCATTCATACTTGCACACACATATTTAAGGAGAGTGAAGTTCTGAAAAAAAAAAAGTTGAAAAATTCAACATTCAACTGATGTAGGCTTCTTCTGGGCTGAGGTCTAGGACTGAACCCTCTGGCTCAAAGCTTAGACAGATTTGAAACTGTTCTGACAAAAGCAGTGATTCTAAAAGCCAGAGATTAAAGAATTGCCTTTTAAAAGACATCACAGTGGTATCAGTTTTGCAAGATGAAAAGTTTGGGAGATGGTGGCACAGCGCTGAGAAGGTACTTACCACTACTGAACTGTACTGTTAGAGTGGTTTACGATGGTAAATTTTATGGTATATGTATCTTACCACAGTTAAAAAAAAGAAGCTGATGACGGTAACCACAACATTGTCACTGAGTAAAGATGGGCAGCCAGAAAGTTCCTTATTTCATGATTTGATCTGTTTGCTGTTTTGGTGGGAGAGGAGTGGAAGGAAGATTAGGAATTTATGGAAAACAAGATGCCTTAAAAAGAATGCATATTTTGGTATTGCTAGTCCTTTGCAGGGCATACGTCAATGAGATCTAAAAAAATTATTTGCAAAACATAGCCTGTGTAGAGAATAAAAAATATCTATACACTTACTCTCATATTCTGTTCTCAAAGACTTAAGTCTCATTCTGTTTAGGATGTAATACAGCACCAGGTGGAAATAATTGTGTGGTTCAGAGCAGGACCCTGGCTCATTCAGAAATTCTTAAAAGTACACTGTTACTGATGGAGGTTACTTTATTTCAAAGCATCTGAGAAGCTATCAATTGTTTTACTTGGTACTATTGTTTTACTTACTGCCAAAAAAATCTTCCAATTAAATCATGATATGCTGAAAATTTAAAAGATGTATCCCAATTTCAAAGATAACAAAAAGATATAAAAAGACTTCGTGTTGAAATTGAAGATGTATGGTTGAAGAAGATGACCCATCATACTTAATTAATGAAGAAAGTTTGTCAAGTAGGAACATAAAAATAGACAGAAATTTCCCTGGAAGACCACAGGCAGATGGAGGTACATACCTCAAACATTAAATGAAGCCGAAGTAAGGACACAAATGCTCATTATAGACTAACATTTACCATGCTATAGAATAATTTGCATTGGAGAGGTGTCTCAATGGATATGATAATTCAAAGATAGGTCTTGCCAAGACCAATAGGAAAATGGATATTACATATATTTTTTCCCTTGGTAGCCCATTAATTCTCCAAACAATTTCAGATATACCTGTATTGCATTCCAGAAGCACATGGAATGGAGAGTAAACTGGAGCATTTGCACAAATGAAGTAATGAAGTAGAAAGTGAAACATCATTTAAAAATGAATAAAGCAGAGAAAACAAAATCAGTATGAATTGGTGAAAATTAAATGATAAACATTACATATAACTTTTTAATAAAGAATAAGGATTATAAACTAATGTCATTGCATCAAATTAAATTAAAAATTTAAAAAGTAAAAAAGGAATAAGGATTGTTACATGAATTTTTGAGTTAATCTCAAGTTTCAAATTACATTAAATTAAATTAAATTAAATGCTAAGCACTATGGTTACTCAAGATTTGAGTGAAAAGAAATAATACATTATTAGGTGTATTACAGGCTGGAAGAACCAGATGCAAGTCTTTATGTAAATGATTTCATCTGATTCTTTATACTTAATGGTGGGGGTGGCTTCTTATTAGATCTATTCAATTTAATAAATGAAGAGAAAGGTCTTCTGAACCTCTATTATGCTTGAAGCTTTTCACTTCAGGCAATACTTATTTTTTAAAAAGTCTGTAGTAATCCTTTTGAATGGTCATAAAGGATTTGAACAATCTTCAAAGCCCATATCCATCCACCAGTTTTATAATCAACTGCACTGTGGCATTTAGGGTTATACAGTCACCATTCACAGGAGTCATTCATTCCTGAGGAAACAGAATAGGTAATATCTTGAATGCTTCTTTGCCTGGTTTTCTCATCCTTGGAATATAATATGAATAATTCAACTCCTCTCAAAAAAAACCTGAAGACTGATTCTATATAAACGGTGCTTTTCTGGGGACTAGAAAGAAAATATGCAAAATATAGCCCTATTCTTGATCAACTTAAGCATTATTACATGGGGGGTGGGGAGCGGGTAAAAGCTGCGTGCAAGGACTGTCATGCTGAGCAGGAAAACCTCCCATCAGCTGGGAGCTACTGCTAAGGCGTGCTGACCAGCTTCTGCACTGAGTAGTCAGTTATGCCAGGGCTATTTTTAAATATTTTGAATATTACATCTGAATAACCAAGTGATGCAATCTGCCTATCCAATATCCCTTCTCCCTTTCTTACAAATATGACTTATATGGGCAACTAACCAGTGGCCTGCGGGCCGTATACAGCCCAAGATAGCTATGAATGCAGCCAACACAAAAATCATAAATTTCCTTAAACCTTTTATTTATTTTTTTGCTCATCCGTTTTTGTTAGTGATTGTGTATTTAACGTGTGGCCCAAGACAACTCTTCTTCTTCCAGTGTGGTCCAGAGATACCAAAGGGTTGGATACCCCTGGTAGTGCATTGATGTACCCAACTCAAGAAAAGAGCATTTCTCAGCCTCCCTCTTGGTGGCTGCGTGACGATTTTGACCAATGAGATTTGAGCAAATGGCACTAAGAACTTCCAGGAAAGCTCTTTCAAGGAAAGCTGACTCAGCTAGCCATTTCCCTTTATGCTGTCCCTTCTTCTTGCCTAGGGCACAGGCTGGAGGTTGGGGAAGGAGCAGCTGTTTTGGGAGCCCAGGTGACTAAGAGGAAAGACTGAAGGAGCCTGGGGCCTGATGCTATTGTCCGGTGGCTGCACCAGCCACGGACCGCCTAACACTGGCCTCCTTCATACCTGAAAAAAGGAAACCCCCTCATTTGCTTCAGTTCCTTGTCAGTCAGATTGGGTGTGACGCACAGTACGATACACTTCTAACGGATATGCCATCCTCAGGTTCAAAGCTGATTAATTCCACATGAAGCCATGGGGATTAGGAAAGTATTATGAAAAGGACAGGATTTTGAAAGGTAGATAGGGGTGGAAGGAACAGGAAAAATTATTTTGTTCAATATCCTTATGAAGATGAAAAGACTTAGGTTGAGCAAAATACAGTTATTTGTCTAAAATCTCACAGCAGGTTCCTAGCAAAATGAGGCTGGGTTAATTCTCTTGTTATCTTGAAGACAATAACATCCATGAACTATTACAGGATACGTGTTCATTTGAATATCATGTTTGGATGTATGTAGACACATATACACAGAAAAGGCTAATTCACCAAAATGCTGGTGATAAAACCAAATGTCATTTCAAGTCCTTAATTTCCAATCCTTTCCCTCCCTACACTCCAAGTCTGACAAATTTTCCCTTCTAAATCTGTCCTTCAGGGAGCCTTCCTGGACCACGCCCTCTGCTCCATCTCCTGGCTAGGTGCCATGTGCTTTGTTCATCCCACACCTACCACAGTGTCTATTCACTCTCTCTCTGCTGGTCCCCACCCCGGCTGCGCCACAAGGACAGGGATCCTGTCCACCCGTGTGACTGTTTGGCACATTGTGGCTACTCAGTAACAATTCAAAATCTATGCTCAGACTCGGAAAATAATGGCAATTCTCTATCGTTTTCACCAGGTGTGTAAATGTCTACATACAAGTGACTTTTGGAAACGTATACCCACCTGTGGGAAACCTCTTCAGAAGTGAGTAGGCTTAAAACAAGCAAACAAGCAAACAAAAAACCCCCCAAATCTAGAAATGCAGACATCCTTCATACAGATTAGCACATACAGTTTATTGGATAGAGATGTTAGGAGCAAACATCACAGAATTTGCACTTTCTGAAACAGATTTTTCAGGCGAGTTTAAAGTTATTGTGCTGAGTCTATCTGGGATTTTAGAGGAAATCGTCAAGGGACCCAGAGAGCAGGTGCTGATGTTACGCTGCATGCTCGTGAAATGGAGAAAAAATGAAGGGGGCTATTGGCTCCCGAGTCTCATCTTCCAGCCGAAACAAGGGAGAGGGCTGCAGAATAATCTAGTACATCGAATAGTGAGCACATTTGAAGAATTAAATAAACACTCTGGATTTCCAGTGTGGGCAGGGCCATCCCTGAAAAGCACCAATTGTTTACCCAATGCTTCTCAATGAAGCATGAGAGGAAATTACTTGGAAGCCTTCTTTATATCCTGAATGCTAAGCAAGGAATAACTGTAAAATTTGGCTCCAAAGAAAGTTCTAAATTCTTTGTGGCAAGATGTTTGTTCACCTGTGCACATTAGGAATAGACAGGCAGTTTTAAGCAGCTGACTCGGCCAAGGGGCTGGAGCGGCACGATATTCGATTACAAAGGCAGTTTAGGATGGTGTATGCCACCCAGGCTTTCTGGTTTTTGACCCCCGATGCTGCCACTTAGTTGTGACATTGAGTGAGTTATTTAGATTCTCTGGGTCTCAGTTTCCTCATCTGTCAGCCCAAGTGATAACAGCACCCACTGAATAGGGCTGTTATGAGCATTGAGTATAATGCAACTCACGTAAAGCACTTAAAAAAGTGGGAGGAACATAGTTTCACCCCAGCACCAACTATTATCACCAGGTATTGAATCCATTCCAGCAGAGTTTCTATACACCCCGGCTTTGACCTCGCAGGGTTAAGGACAACAGAATACAAAAGACCGCACATATAACAAATATTTGGATTGGTGATTTAGATCATGGGTTGGTAAACTTTTTCTGTAAAGAGCGAAATAGTAAATATTTTCAGCCCTGCAGGCAACATGGTCTTTGTTGCAGCCACAACACTCCGCCGCCGTGCTGTGAAAACAACCCTAGACAATATGTGAACGAACAGGCACAGCTGTGTTCCCAAAACACTTTATCTACGAAAACAAGACAACACTTTATTTACAGAAACAGATGGCGGGAGGGATCTCCCAACCCCTGATTTAGATAACTACATACTCTTTCTGTCCAAAAGAGTATATCTTTTGGCAGCATCATGCAATTATTCTGTTTTCTGCCTGAAGTTTTTTCCCTCTTCTATTCACAGGATTGGCCCCACCTAATCTCCTTTTGCAAAGTACTGTTTTACCCACTCCCCCACACGTGCCTCCATACATGTCATTTGTTTCCTTCACGGCATATGTTCTAATATCTGGTATAAGATGGTCCCCCCTTATCTGTGGTTACACTTTTGTGGCTCCCTACGGTCTACGGGTCAACATGTCATCACAAGAAGAAGGGTGAATGCAGTAGAATAAGATATTTTCACAGAGAGAGAGACCACATTCACATGACTTTTCTTACAATATATTGTTATACTTGTTGTATTTATTAGTTATTTTTAATCTCCTACTATGCCTAATTTATAAATCAAACTTTGTCATAGGTATGTATATATAGGAAAAACACGGTATGTAAAGGGTTCAATACCGTCTGTGGTCTCAGGTATGTACTGGGGATCTTGGAGAGTATCTGCCGTGGATAGAGGGGATGACTACATTTGTTTGTCTCTTCCTTTGTTCCCATTGTTCTGTCATCCGAATATGAACTAGGGGAGGACAGAACCCTTAATTCCCAGCATCTGACAACAGTGACTGACTGATCCACAGCAACAGGTCAATACATATTCGTTAAATGAATAAATGAAAGAAGTACTGACTGTAAAGGACTAAAATATTCTGACAGTTTCAATACACAAATTAAGGGCTACTCTCAGTAAGTACACTTTCCAACTTACTCATGTTAATTGAAATCAAAAGCTGTGTTCTAGACAGCTTTTGAGTTGCTTTACTCATTTTTAACCCATTTTTATGTGAGAAATCCAGTCTCTGTTCTTTGTCTTTATATGATGCCATAGATTTTAAAAAGTTTGAAAAGAAATAAAAACAATCCTTAAATCAGATGCTTCCATCTTTCCCATTGTTCTTTTTTATGCTTAAAATTTAATAGAGTGCCAGGCACACAGTAGGTACTTAATATGTACTTGGTAAATCAACAAATGAATGAGCCTTCACAGAGTTATTCTTCCTCAGGAGTATGAGCAGAAGGGGCTAAAAACACAGGTCAAAACAGAGCAGGATGTGTTTTGTGCATGTTGTGTGGGCACCAGAAAGTGAGAACAGGAAGAATGTAAAATCAAATTTTAAGGTAATTTTCCTTTGATTTTTGCAACATTTATCAAAGATGGTTCTAGGAATTAAAAAAAAAAGCAATGGGAACACTGTGTGTCTCAAATTACCATATGCATATTATTTACCAGCATGGTGAGACAATAATGAATATGTTAGGAGAATAGCGCTCATTCCCTCTGCATTCGTGATAAGATGTCAGCCCTGTCAAATCACCCAGGAGTGAATATGATGAGTTGTGGAAAGCTAGTTCTCACATGGGCCTGAGCCAGCAGTACAGCAAATTGATTTCATAAATGTTACATTGGTAACAGCACAGACTCTCTCTGACTGCAGAGAGGCACCTACCTGTTTTTTTCTGACACCTATTGCTGGAGCATCCAGTTACCCTGCGAGTGATTTAATGAAAAAACAAAGACAAGAAAGGAAATGTTGCTTTTCGGGGTCTGCCACTTTGACAGAATCATGGCAAGAAAACTGGACCTAATGTATATCGACTGCCCTCCTTCCTGATTAAGGGAAGAAGCTGTCGCTCCACAAAGCTCTCCGAAGCTCAGGGCTGGGTAAACCTGAGGTTGCCCGTCCCTATGAACTGCACCTAGTAGGAGCCTTTTTGTGAAACACCACATATTCAAGGTGTTTTTTTTTTTTTTTTTAACATTCCTTGGGCATATCTTCTTTAGAGCAGTGTCTACATTAATCCTTAGCTTATTTTGAATGGAATTATTAATGTTCTTGTTTTTTATTATTGAGTTCTAGGAGTTCCTTCTAAATCTCAGATGTTAACCCCTTATTAGATATATACTTTGCAAATATTTTTTCCCATTCTATAGGTTGCTCTTTCATCCTTTTAATTGTTTCCTCTTTGCTGTGCAGATGTTTTTAGTTTGATGTAATCCCATTTGTTTCACTTTGCTTTTGTTGTCTGGGTTTTTGGCATCACGTCCATGAAATGTCATGAAGCATCTTCCCTATGTGTTCTAACATGTAAGTCTTTAATCCATTTTGAGTTGATTTTTGTGAATGCTTTAAAGTAAGGATCTAATTCCATTCTTTTGCATATCGATACTCATTTTTCCCAATATCCTTTGCTGAAGAGACTATCCTTTACTCATATGTATTCTTGGTTCATTTTTCAGAATTTAATTGACCATATACGTGTGGGTTTATACCTGAACTCTCTTTAGCTCCATTGGTCTATATGTTCGTGTTTACTGTAGCCTTGTAATATATTTTGAAATCAGGAGGCATAAGGCCTCTAGCTCTGTTCTTTTTGCTCAAGGTCTATTTAACGATTCATAATCTTTTGTGGTTCCATACGGATTGTAGATTTGTTTTTTTTTCTTTTGCAAAAAATGCCAGCCTTCCAACTCATGAACATGAAATACCTTTCCATGCATTTATGAGCTCTTTAATTTCTTTCACCAATGTTCTGTAGTTTTCAGTATACAAGTCTTTCATATCCTTTGTTTATTCCTATTTCATTCTTTTTGGTGCTATTTTAAATAAAACTGTTTTCCTAATTTTCCTTTCAGATAGTTTATCATGTATAGAAATATAATTAATTTTATCTTGTATTTTGTATCTTGTAACTGTACTGAATTGATTTATTAGTTCTAACAGTATTTTTATGGAGTATTTAAGGTTTTTTAAAATATCATGTTGTCTGTAAGTGGGGGCAAATTTACTTCTTCCTTTCCAATTTGGATGCCTGTTATTACTCTTCTTGCCTAATTTCTATGGATAAGACCTTGGTGGTGCGTTGAACAGAAGTGGTGTGAGTGGGCATCCTTTCCTGTTTGCTATAACCGTAGACAGAAAGCTATCAGTTTTTCACCTTTGAATAGGCTGTTGGCTGTGAGACTTTCATATATGGTCTTTGTTATGTTGCACTATTTTCCTTCTATTTCAAGTTTGTTAAGAATATTTACCATGAAAAGGTGTTAAATTTTGTCAAATATTTTCTGCATTTATTGAGACAATCGTGATTTTTTTTTAGCCTTTCCTGTTAATGTGGTGTGTTACATTTTATATGTTGAACCGTCCGTGTGACCCAGCAATAAGTCCAGTTGGACTTATCCTTTTTACGTGTTGCTGGATTTGGTTTGCTGGCATTTTATTGAGGATTTTTACAACTGTATTCATCAGACATATTGGCCTGTGGTTTTCCTGTGGTATCTTGGCTGGCCTCATAATATTAGTCTGGAAGTGTTCCCATCCTTTTAAAAAGAATTGGCATTAATTCTTTTTTAAATGCTTGGTAGAATTCAACCATTAAGCCATCTGGTTCTGGGCTTTTTTTTTTTTTTTTAATTGGGAAGCTTTTAATTACTGATTCAATTGCCATAATAGTTATAGGTGTGTTTACACTTGTTATTTCTTCAGGATTTATTATTGGTAGGTTGTCTGTTTTTAGGAGTTTATCTATTTCTTCTAGGTTATTCAGTTTGTTAGTGTATAAGTTTCATAATAGTTTCTTATGATCCTTTTTATTTCTGTGGTATCAGTTATAATGTCTTTCATTTCTGATTTTATTTATTTGTGTTCTTTCTTTTTTCTAAAATTGTTTAGGTTTTTAAATTTTTTTATTTTCTAAAAACCAACTCTTAGCTTCAGTGATTCTTAAATTGCTTTTCTATTTTTGATTTTATTTATTTCTGCTGTAACCTTCATTATTTTCTTCTTCCTGCTAAGCTGGGCTTAGTTTGTTCTCCTTTTTCTAGATCCTTGAAGTGTAAGGTTAGGTTGTTCATTTAAAATTTCTTCTTTTTGAATGTAGGCATTTACTGCAAACACTTAATTCCTACAGCATACTCATTATTTACAAGGACTGTCAATTCCCCAAAGTGAGCTTATGTCCTTATAACCTGCATACAATGAAAGCCTTGTAATGCCAGGTTAGCCTTTCATTGCTCTTAGCCTCTTTTGGGCCACAGTGACCCAATAATTATGAGCTTTTTTAAAGTTTCTACCTTATGAGATTCAGACTTATTCATTTCTGTTTCATCAACACAAGACAAAAAACATTAGTGAACATCTAGCTTCACAGTCTTTGTGATGCTTTTGAAAACAGTTATTTTCCTTCGAACACCCATGTCCTTCAATGCCCACATCGTTTTCCTACGTGGGAGATTAGGTTCCTCCCATAAAAACCTTTACTTCCTAAAGTCATTTCAATTCTGAAGGCACATGTGGTCATATTCAACGCCTAGTGCAGTTAACTCATCATTAAGGGAGTTAGAGAGCCCAGCTACTGTCAGGGAGAGTGTTGTACCCAAGCTCATGGGCTATGAGTGAGCTATAAATGACTTTGAAATCTGGTTGACTCTTCCCGTGGTTGAGTAAAATGTTCATCGGTGAAAGAAAACAACTAAAATGGAGAAGGAAACAGGAGCTGCTCAGGGCTGGCTACTTCATCCTTCACTTTTCCCTACTCTAATTAGTCCTGAGTACTACACAGGTTGACCAAACATCTCATGATAATATTAATCAAGAAGGAGGAGTCTGGAGGAGGAAAAGTCATGCATAAATCAGCATGTTCAGTGGGAATTAGGAGGGATGGGCTCCGTACTGAAATATTTTCAAAATAAGGCCAGTGTAGATAGGATCCCAATGCTGCTGAGTGAAAAGAGTTTTCCTGTCAATGAATTAGGTGCTGCTAATAGCTTTAGGCATGACCGGCCACAATGGACTACACACAGTCCTCGGAAGCTGAGAACCTCCGCAGACAGCTCATCATGATCTTTCCATCTGGAAAGATAGAATTCTTACCAAGCTAGACTTGCTCAGTCCCTGCCAGAGTCTCGTTCTGCAAACCAACCTACCAGTCGGAGTAGGCGTTCGACATGCCATATTCAGTACCAGCTGCTTGGAAGGGACCAGGCTGGCCACCAGGGTGAATGATAAATAGACGAAATAAATATGGTGCTTGCCCTCAAGGAGTCTACTGTGCAGTGGGAAACAGATAGGCAAACAAGTCGATTATAATATGGGCTTGTGTGTTTTTGAACATAGTGACTTTCCTCATACCATATGTGCACATTGTTTACTATACCACAGATTACATTCCTCCCATAAAAGCCTTCACACTTCCGAGAGGGGACACATTTTGACACAGCCGATTTTGAGACACTGGTGTACTAGTTAGTATATGTGTGGCAACTTCATTTGCGAGTTGAGGGCCAGGGCACACTTCGATGTCTGCCCCATTAGCGATTCATCATTATAACTCTCCGGAGAATACAAGGTCAGGCATGCATGCTGCCAATGGTTTAAAAGCCTGGGAATTTAATTCCTCTCTGCAGGAGAGGAGGAGCCCTCAGAACACACAGGCTGTGTGGGATGAGAGGCAACCCCTGGGTCTCCCTGAGAGAAGTGCTTCTGTCGGAGCGCCTGTTTAATTAACCAGAGCATTTTAGTTTTCTAGCAAATCCAGGTTATGCATTTATTTAGTCCACTTGACCCTTTCTGAAGCAATATTTATTGTTTTGGAAAGGAGCTGGAAAAGAAGAAGGCATATGGAAGTGAAGCTATCCAACTGACCTGGGAACAGAGGAGAACCTCCAATCACCTCACCGCGTGGGCGCGTGCGCATGCGCGCGCGCACCCCCCCCCCCCATCCCTGGACTCTGGAGGACCCAGGCTGGGGTGGACACTGGGGAGAACAGTGTGAGGCTGAAGTGCGCTCCAGCCACTCCTTCCAGCACTACTCCATCTGTGAAGCCATTGTACGTGAGCCATTTGCGCCACCATGGGTCACTGATTCCTCAAATAGTTTTCCGTTTCACAGTTTCTTGTATGAGCCCAGCTAGAAAGCACAGCAAAGAATTAATGCAGTCTTGCTGGGAAGACAGCCACAGCTGGGAAAACGAATGCTCGGGTTTGTGACTGCTCTCCTCCCAGAGGACCCACTGTTCTGCCCAGGTAAATACACGATGGTTCAACTTTCTCGGAGATTTGCGGTTCGCTCCGTAGCGCTGCCCTTCATTTCTGGAAGCGTGAATGTCCTTCTCAGGTTCGCAGGAGTCTGCTGTCATTCCCATTTCAGGAATTTTTAAGCCACAATTTTAAAAAGCAGATTTCTTTCCTATGTTGAGATGAAATACAGAGACAGTTCAACCATTTTCCACTCAGAGCAAATGTCGACGATCAGAGGATTTATGTCTTGGGAAGGAAAGTTGAACGGAGGCTGAGGGGTAGTGGGACTCATGAGAGCTAAAAGCTGTGATTGTATGATGTACTCAGGGTAAGTTGAGACAAATGCTTTTGTAAAAATCAGGGCCCCCCTCAAAAAAGGATAAATTGCAAATCAGTAGAGGCAGACAAAACAACCAAATTTTAGAAGAATCAGAATATAGAAAAAATCCAAAGCACTATTGAACTTCCTGGAAAGGAAATTTATCCACGTATTTATTCATATGTGGACAAATATTTTTCAGTGCTCAAAACAGAACAATGAAAAGTAGCATAAAAGAAAAACAAAACAAATTAATAAACAGATTTGTCAAATATATACAGTGCTTCTTATGAAACTACCTGGATAACAAGATTATCCCAGGCAGGACATGTCAATGGATTTACATTATGGTAGCACTGGAAGAAAAATGCTTTTTAAAACCTTATGAGAAAAATATGTAAAATATATTCATGTTTACAGTACAGATAGGGAAACAATGTAGAATCAAACGTAAGTTTAACTTTTCCGCTCATTTTTTAAAGAATGAACTTGGAAAGGTATTTTGGTTAATTCCTCTAAGTATACAGAAATAGATTAAGTTGGATAATTTTGCAAACTGCTTTCTTAACTATTTCAAGCTATCTTTTCCTTAATAACAGTTATTTTTGACCTTAATTATCTAGAAAATTGTTTCAAGCTCAACTTTACTTGTGTAATCAATCTTGAGATGTGGATCAATTATCCCATACATACCAATAATATTCCAACCACTCAGTTAGGGTGGAACTTCCAGGATATGGGTTTTTGCAGATTAGTGATACTTTTTGTGATGCCAACAAAGGGAGCAGAAGGCTTGGCTCCTAGCCTCTCTGGGGAAAGAAGGCACAGTGTTCTGTGGGGTTGATAGCCAATGCTGACTGCAAAATTCCCATGTGAGCCAAGGAGGATCAATGATGGGAGAGGGTGGGCTTTGATTTTGGACAGATTTGGAGTGGAATTCCAGCTTCATTGATGACTGTTCACATGAACTTGGACAAGCTTTGGCCTTTAGGGCATTTGGGTTTTTCATTTGGAAGAGAAGAACAGCAACACTTACCAGACAGGGTTGGGCGAGCACTAAGGTGCTGAAGGTGAGCACGGCACGCGCCACGCACGCCCAGTGCGTCCCAGTGCCCTCCCTCTCTCAGAGGAGGGAGAGGCCATAGTTTCAACCTTGACTTTAAAAGAGACAAGTTTTATTTTATTTTATTTAGTTTTTAAGTTATTTTATTGTTGTTCAATTTTTAAAATTAACATTTAACAAATTGGACATTGTCGCCAAGGGAATTCCTAGTTTGAAATGCTATTATTTGTATTTAAGGTTGGAGAAGAAAGAAATTATAGGTAGCATGCATGTTTAGGGATTTTAAAAATACACATAGATGTAGAATTTTAAAGATGCAAGACATACACACAAAATATACATATATACAGAGGTTTTTTAAAAAAACTTTGAGGACTGGTAAGACTTTAAAAGTTTAAGGAGAATGCAAGAAGATGACCTTAAAAAGTACAGTTTTGGGTTGTAGAATAGTGTTCTGGATTCCGAAGCACCAAAAAAATGAAGCCGGTGTTCTTTGCCTACCATGATGCAACCAAAATTCTTGGAGTTCAAAGTGCTGGGCTGTTAGCAGCTTTCCCTTCAGCACGATCACCATCCACTTTAATTTGTATCTGACTGACCTTGAAAGAATGGAGGTTTCGTTGGAAGACAAAGTTACCGTCAGAATACCTATCGTCAGCTGTGCCTGAATCTGTTTTGTTAACATCTGTTTATTCCTTTTGGCTTGGCCAAACACAGCACGCTACATCTGAAGGCCAGCTGGTCGACTAAGTTTGGAAGACCTAAGGAAGCTCTGCAGTTTTTGCAAATTAAAACCTATGACAACAATCCTCTAGATACCCAGTTTTCACCCAGTGCCCACGCGATACGGGGGTAGACTACCAGACAACAAGTTTCTTACACAATTTCTGACAAGGGTTCGTGTGTTTGTGGGTGTACTTCAAAAGTTAGGAGTCTCCTCTGAGAGCGTTAGCAATCCTGGTTTATAGTTTTTCCATCTACACACTCATTTAAACACATCTTGAAGATTTTTAAAAAGTTTTAGTGCATACCTCCAATGGTTTCCTATATTTGCCTTGAAATAAGAACTTCTAAGTGCTCCACAATTCAGAAACTGCAGTGGAAGATTCCACGGTACAATTTGGTGCGTGGAAAAACTAAGGGTAAGGTTGATTTGCTACCTAATCCAAGTAATCCAGGGAGACAGCTACCCAGCCAAACACACAGTCTCCTGGCTTCAGTCTATCAGAGCGCTCACTTCTTCCTCTTCGTTCTTTCTCACCAGGGAGTGAGGCTGTTTTATGGTTTTCCATTAGAAACATACTTTTCTAATAGGAGACCAAAAATGAAACTGGCTCCAAACAGAGCTCCTGCTGGTTTTTGTTGAAATGTATCTATGAGCTCTGTGTTTGGAAGATAGGAGCCCTCTGGCCAGACAATCAGCTGTCTGCAGCCCTGATATCTGAATTGCCTTTAAAACAACAACAAACGAAGTCAAGCCGTCACACTAACGATGCATGATAATGCTAAACTGGATTAAAGCCATTTCATATGTCACAGAGTTTATTGCTATGACAGCTTCCAATTAATAGTCACCATCTGAATTTTCTGGAAATACAGCTGCTTCCTTGTCTTGAAATTAAGGCCTTCAAAGGAGGCAACAGATGATGGATATTGAAATAAAAAATGGTTTGACTGACAGTAGTGTATGAAAATGATAAAATCAATGACCATGGGAAGTAAGGATAGAAAAGAGTCTGACTTCCTGTGCTGTAGAGAGAATGTGACAGTAAAATCTGAGAAAGACATTCCCTCCCCCCCTCCCCCCAGGAGTCAATGACAAAGCAATTATTTCAGTTGGTTTTCTGGAGTAAAATGATATACGCCTTACGCAAGCAGCTGAATTCCCCCCAGGAACAGGCTACTGATGTGTTGTCCATAGTAGGCATCTAAAACATTTGCTGGATGGATGAGGGAGTAAATGAACTGGTTTGACAAAGTGGGAAAACCAGCCCTGAGGGCGAGTGCAGGGTCCCACCACCCAGGCAACATCTCTGAGGCTGTGGGAAACACTGCTGCCAGGTGCCAACGTTTCCAGCTCTCTTTTCTCTCCGGGCACGCAGGCAGGCCACGCTTGGTTGCTCCACTGAATTTAGGCGTAGCTTCGTGAGCGGTGAGACATGAGTAGAAGTGACTTAGGTCCCCTCCAGGCGGTGGTCTCTAAGCCTGGGTGTGTGGTCCTCACGCTGCCCCTCCCCTGCAGCGTGGGTGCGGGATTGGGAGTGGATACGGAAAAACTGCAAGATGGAAGCAGCAGCTTGCGTTGCGAAGCCAGCAGGAGGACATCTGCTCTGGAGAATTGCCCGGATCCACAGCAGACGTTGCATGAGCAAGAAAGCAACCCTTGTTGTTGAAGGCCAATGCGTGGGTGTATTCCAAAGATGAGCAGGCTGGTCCACACTGTGTCCCATCTGACATGCTCTTCTTCAGTGGGAATTCCCCACACCCCGAGTGAGAGGTGGGCTCTGTGCCCTCTCCCCTTGGATCTGGGGGGCATTGGTGACTGCTGACACAAGGTCAGGAAAAGCCAGGAGGCCTCTCTGTGAGCATCACTCTCTTGGAACACTTGCCCTCTGCTTGCTTCTTTTCAGAGTTTAGCCAGCACAGAGCCCAAGCTGTGCGGAGAGTTCACATGTTGGTGCCCTTGTCAAAAGTCCAGCTGGTCTAAGTCATCCCAGCCAGGCACCAAACATGTGCATGAAGAAGTTTCCAGATGATTTTAACCCCCAAGCCATCAGAGTGCTCCCAGCTGAGATCCCTGACATCACACAGTAGAGGAGACCATTCTGTGTGGTGTGGGCCCAGCTCCCACTTGGAAAGGCCAGTGGAAAGCAAGGTCCGGTACACAGGGCCCACGCCCATGGATGGTTCTCCCGTGGGGAATCAGGCCTGCATTGTACCTAGGCTGCTTTGGGACTTGCTTTTTGCTAAAACTCCCTCACCCTGAATCGAGGCAGCAAATGTTTACCGCGTATCTTTAAAGTGACTTCCTAAAATCTATGTTAAGCCTTCCAAGGAGGAGTGTAACCAGTTCAACCACTTTTCCCTTTACATTTGCAAATATCTTCTTTTTTTTTTTTTTGATGTAATTAGCAACATCTTCTCCTTTGTTTTCTGTAAAAGGTAACCACCTAAAGTGAATCTGAGCTTAGTAAATGAGAACCGTTCTCAATGTAATGTGCCCAGAAAAGCAACAAAAGCTTGTCAAGGCAAGGGTCGGCCTGCTCTTGAGAGAGTAGCCATGCCGTCCCTTTTCGTTTTCCTCCACAGGACTCAGTAGTCTGTGTGAATTTGTTTTGTCTCATCCACAACGCCGTGGACACTGCTGACTGGTGTCCACATCAACACAGCAGGGACAACACATCACCACTGTGCGGCATCCGATTTCCTAACTCACAGAATATGCGAGCATAACAAGGAAAAAAAAAATATGTTCCGTTTTTGGTAAAAGCGCCCTACCTGGTACCAGCATTCTGGGAAGTTTATAGGCTTCATCCGTGTGGTCCACTCTCCTTAACTATAAGCCACACCCCAGTACCTCATTCACTTGTGCAAAGTCTATCACACCAAATTCACTGGGGCACAGCGATCTTTATTGTTTCCGCCAGACAAGATTTATTCTGAATGCAGCTATATCCTTCTGGGCCTCAAGGAAACAAATGGTATGTTCAAACATATTTACACACAATAAAATGTTATGAAGAAAACTGGGAAGCTCATACTGTGGATGATTGGCTGATATTTCAGAAATAGCTGGCATCTAAGCCATTACTCTGTTCGATCTAAGTTTCAGGTGCTGCCATGTAAGCTGGGAGACTTAAGTAAATATTTCTACGCCTCTTCAAATTATTAGCAAAAAAACCCATTTTAACAAAACCTCTAGAATTCATATCACATTATATATAGAAGCACGGATACCAGGAATGGAAAAGCACAGAAGAAAATCGCCAGTATTGCACATAGCAATAATACTGATCAATTAGCTTAATTTTAAGGCGCCACAGCTCTAGGGACAAATGGACACCGTGAATGGCAAGCATTATCTAAGGAAGGTCTAGTTCACAGCTTCTTAATTAAACTGTGGGGGCTAATTTTCATTTTTCATAATGTGTTGGAATATATGGATCCTAGAGAAAATGTAAAATATATACTACTAGCTTGCAGCGTGGGCAAAATATATATTTCAACAGAGAAGCAAGTCAATCTGGAGTACGGAAGCAACTACACGCCGCAGTCCATGATGTAAAGGATCATTTCCTGACATTCCTGCCTCACTCGTGGCAATGAGACAGTCAGAGTGGAGAGAAGTCTGCAAGGCCCACAGTCTAGGGCGATGTGCCCATTCGCTGAGCACCACACCATGGACCAGGGGCAAGCTGTAGCACTGAAAGGCACATATGGGACTTGGTACTGGCAAGACCTGGGACAAAATCACAGCTTCTCTGTTTACTTGCTGTTGGACCTTGAAAAAATAACTTTTCTAGGTCTCAGTTTCCTTATCTCTAACATGGGTGTAATGAAACCTGTTACTTTGAGGAGGGGAAATCCTGGGAATAAAATGCTCCGTGTGGAGTGAACACTTACTAAACAGTGCTTATCAATACTTATCATACTTTAATGGGAAAGATAGTAGCGATCTCTCCACAAAAAGCTACACACGTTAACCCTTGGATTACAAAATCTAACCTCCAAGTTCTTCTTGATCATTTGCTGAGAGAGCTGCAATTTGGATTTAGGCAAAAGCTTTAGCTTGTCCTCTGACCTTGCCCTTTCATTTTGCTCCTGAGGTCAACTCCTCTCTCAGCAGATAGGTAAGGACCAGCCCCAGACCTACCTGTCCTGGCCTGTGGGCCGGAGACTTTAGACCTCCATGTCCGAAGCCTGATTCTACACAAAAGCCACATGCAAAACTGGCCAGGAAACTGTAATCCCCTGCTGCGCTTTTGTTAATGACACTGAAATGAGTGTTATTATATAACAAGAGAATGGCGGAAGTGATTTGCAAGCCAATTACTCACAACACACAGCCGGTGTTGCTGCATTCTAAGAAATTCTTTGATTTGCTCAGGGTGGGTTGCTGCTTTCATGATTGTCTTTCCTCCTCCCATTTCTTCCTTATCTCTCTGCCAGCTGCTCCCCTAATCCTTCTGCTTTATTACACACACACACACACACACACACACGCACACACACGCACACGCACACACACTGTTATTTCTGCAGGGCTGCAGGGAACCAGCTGCCTCGTCCTCGTGTCGTCCTGTGTACCCAAGTAGGGCGGTTGGGTCTGTTTGGTTAGGTTTGAAACAATATCCAAACGCCAAGCTGCTTTGCAGCAAAGCCTGTTGGTGATGAGGTTCCTTGCCTCTGGAGAGGGCCCTGCTGACCGGTGTCAAAATCAGTCCTGCAGACTTACAATTCCTTTAACTGGTTTTGATGATAATGTTGTCGGATCCCGGAGGATCTGTTGACACCTTCCCGTAACAGCAATTCATCAAAATTGGGTTCTAAAGTTTAAAGTGAAATACAATATTTGTGAATATATTTCCTACTCTAAATGGCAGGGGCAGTTCCCAGGCAGAAGACTCATAGAGCTACAGATCTTTTCAGCCAGAAGACCCTTGAAGTAAAGGAGCCCAGCTCCCTGGTCTGTGTGTGAGGAAGCAGATTGCCTGGGAGTTAGCACTGGGAACTCAAGCAAGTTATGCTGTGGCAACTCCTATAGGCTATGAAAATAACGTCTCGACCATTGTAGGGCTTATGAAGGGTGTCCAACGTGTGGTCCGGCTGTGAATGTGGCCCAACACAAAATCGTAAATTTACTTAAAACATTATGAGATTTTTTTTTTGTGATTACGTGTCTCAGTGTATTTAATGTGTGGCCAAAGACAACTCTTCTCCTTCTAGTGTGGCCCAGAGATGCCAAAAGGTTGGACACCCCCGGATACTTCACGACACATTTTTAACTTGATAGCTATTTAGTCTTACACTGTCCTTCTGGCATTCTACTCATTATTTATGTGTTTGTTTACTCTCTGCCATCATCACAAAGGATGTGAAGTCGTGTCCTTCCAACACGAAGAGAACATTACTGCCAGCAGAAGTGCTGGTTTTTCGAGCTGTTTTCTCAACAGCAGTGATGGATTTCCACTCTCTTGTCGGATTCGCGTAATCAATTCAACTTGTTCATGAAGCTGAGGCAAGGCGTGTGGCTGAGAAACTCAGTGACACCACTGTGTGAACACACACACACACACACACACACACACACACACGAGAGTGCATTGTCAATTTCCACGTGCGACTAGGTGAGCTAACCGGTTTCGCCTTATATAAACCACACCTTAAAAAATATCATGATTCATTCATAGCAAGGAAGAACAATGAACAGAGTATAAATTAAAATACAATATTTGGTAAGACCAAATATTTGTTTAGGTACACTGCCAAAGTGGAGGCCGTTAGTAATGAACAATACCAGAGGTTTGGAGGCCACTTTAGCATTGGCGAAATGGGCAGCCACCACCCTCATTTTCAAGATGTGGGATCTGAGGCTTAAAAAGATTAGAAGACTTGCTGGAGATCCCCAAAGCAAAAAGGGCCGCTCCCAGGACTTGAAGCCGGGACCAAGGGCTCATTCCACCAAACCAAAGTAATCCGAGGTCCTGACCTTTTGAGTAAAGGCACAGTGACCTACCTACAAGAATGCTTCTAAATTATTAGTGAGATGAAGCGCAAACAAAAGATAATTCATGATTTTGAAGACCTTTCTTTCCAGCTGTAAAAATTAGTATACTGAAAAGTACAGATATATACATATTTTATCCACAAGGCTTTCCTAGGCCAACTCCCTTTTTATTTAGAAACTTTCTATTTTTAACCACACTTTTTTTCTAAAACATGTTAGATCCTTCACTTCTCTGTTCAAAATCATCCAATGGCTTCCCATCTTACTCAAAGTCAAAGTCAAAGTCAAAGTTACTGTAATGCCCTATAAGGCTCTTCACACCCCGACCTCCAGTCACCTCGGAAATCACCCCTACGATTCACCATCAGCCCCACTGGTGCCACCCCTGCCACTCTGGTCTCCTGGATGCTTCTGGGACCTGCCAGGCCTGTTCCTACTCCGGGGCTCCTCACTTGTTCTGCTGCCTACAGCACTATCTCCTCAAATACCCTCTGTGAATTGCTCTCTCAGCATCTTTGGATCTTTGCTAATAATTACCATTTTAGGGAGTTCTTCCACAGTTCTGCCCTTTGACTCAGGCAAGAAGGGCAACTGTGCTGGGTGTCCCACCTTGGAGGTCCCTGCTCCCATCCATCCCTCTCCAATGGGGTGAAAACGCAGGACGAAGCTGAGGTGCCTCAGAGCCCACACCCCTCTCCACACTGTTAGACAACATTCTGAGCACCCACAGCCCCTGGCCCCAGTGGCCCTGGGCCTACTCCAAGACAGAGCTGCCAGTGGCACCCTCCTAATCCTCAGAAGGCCAAGAAGCAGAGTGGTTATCATGGGCTGTGTGGATGGAACTTGGACTTGCAGGCTGCAGTGTCCACATGCATGTGCTGGGGAGCCCTTGTGGTACAACACCTCGCTGGCGGTAGGAAGAGAACAAGTGGGAGGGACATTGGCTATCGGCTCACTGGTCACTTTCTAGCGCAGGACTCTGAGGGCTCTGACAATGTCAAATTTGAGTGTGGCCTTCTAAAGACGCAATGAAGGTTTATTGTCAAGGTGGGAGGATGGTCCGTGTGCAGTGTCACCGTCTACCAAACACAGGGTCCAGCAGAAGTAACGCCTGCTTGAGTGTGGTTGGTAGGGGAATAAAATGGGTGTAATGATTTGTAGTTTTAATTTGAACATTTCACCTAAAATGTCATTTGGTGTGCTTGAGTGTGATATTGTTATGTTACAGAATCACATGTTTATGATTATGTAATAAAAGATTTTGTAATAAAAGAGGGTGTTACTTGTGCTGGACCCTGTTTTAGACATATAGCAGGCAGTCCTTCATTTGCACTCTCCCCCCAAGCCCTGCGAACACGAGTGGTGTGTCTGGCTGTCCATGGCCACTCTGCAATTGCTTCTCTTCCCATGGACACTCCATAGCACCCTTCTTTTCCTTTATCTCCTTAGCACTTGCCACCATCCGACATTGTACAGGTTTAGTCTATTGCCTACATGGAGAGTTGAAGCTCCATCGAGAGCTCAATTGATTTTCTGTTCCGATCACTGAGATTTCCTTGGCACCATATATAGCCCTCAGCACATGGCAGACACTCAATAAACATTTGTTGAATGAACGTAAGGTCGATGGCTGTCCTCTAATGAGCACCTACCACTTTGCATGTGCTATGTCATTTAAGTCGAACTAACCTTGTGAGTCTATTATTTTCATTTTGTAGAGCGGTCTCAGAGGGTTGCAATAGCTTCCCTGAAGTCCCACAGCTTCCATGTAGGAGAGCTAGAATTCGATCACAGATTTCTCCACCCCAAAGCCTGTATTCTCTACCATATTGCTTTCAGAGAGGCAAAGATCCAAATATTAAGTTTAGAAAACTTATGATACCAGGATTTCTATTCCATTTGCCTGACTGGGTGACTCACTTTGTTAAACTCAAGAGAGCACTGAATTGACTAGAGAACATGAAGGGTGGTAAATTATTTCTTTCAGCATTTGGAATTTATTTACTTGCTTTGCTTAGCCTTTTAGGGATAGCAATAAAATGCATATTAATTGGAAAAATTAATATAAACATAAACAGCCTGCACTCTGGAAGAGGGGCAGAAATACAACTTTGCTGGCTGGCGGTAATCTAATCTTAGGTTTATTCATACCGTTTCTGTTTGGCTTGGACTATGAACACTTCATTCTTAGCATGTCATGTGGACTGTGAGATGAGATAGCCTGGAAGAATTACAGATGTCTAGATGAGGCTGCTCCTCAACAAAGCTTCCTTAAGTCTTGTGACTCCTCTCTTTTTCCCAAGATGTTTCATTACCTCCCAAATCTAGGTCATAATTCAAGGCCAACTCATGTTCCGAGAAATAGTCCAAGGAATGTCCTTTCTGAGGGCCCTGTCCCCGAATACGTCAACACCAAGCTGCCTCTCTTCTAGGGATTGTCCTCTGAAATTTTTTTTCCAATTACAGTTTGCATCCAATATTTTTCTGTTTTAATTTCAGATATACAGCAAAGTGGTTAGAAAATCACAGACTTGCTGGAGTGTCTCCCCACTGCTTCAAGTACCCACCTGGCCTCATATCTGCTTATCTCCAGGTTATTGGCCATATTCCCCACTCAGTAACCTACATCTCTGTGGCTGTTCTGCAGCTACCAATTTGTACTGCTTAATCCCTTCACCTTTGTCACCCAGACTCCCCCAACCCCCTTCCCCTAGGACAGCTGTCAGTCAGTTCTCTGCTACAGACTGTCCTTTAAAGCTTTTGTTTTGAATCATAGCCCTTTGGGCTCAACTTTGGAAGTCATAAATATCTGGATTTAAATGAGAGCTCATTTTATTTCAGGAGCTGTTAAGTCCTTCTGTGCCAGATTTTACTCTACCATAGAGAAATATCAACCTTCCCTACCATTTTTTTTTTTTTAAACTTTGGCCTTCCTGCTTGAATTCCAGGAATAACATCCATTCATTTGACAAATATGCATTGAGAGACTGTTACGTGCTCTGCCTGGAACAAACACTTAAAATGCAGTCACCACATTCACAGACAGACTCAACATGGAAAAGAATACAACTGATATCCAGGGACAGCGGTTTATTGACTGTGATTTTTGGTGTAAAGGAAATGATATCTAAGATGGTTCCGACCCAGCTTTCCTCAAAAAGTCAAAGATACTAATTCCTTCATTTTTCTGTAAAAGGAAGTTTGCGTAGCTGAGGCGAGGGCAATGACTTGGAGCTGAACTAGGCACTTCTGAATGGGTCTGGGGACAGAACTCACTGGCCACCCAAATTTGTATCAGCACAGTTATCTTCTCAGCTTCCTAAGCAAGGCACCAGATTTTGGGGGTGGGGGCTCATGGACACTTCAAAGAGGTGAAATGCAGATGCCACCATGTCCAGTGTGACTACCACTTCCTGGTTGATGAGATGTCCCATCTGGGAGAGGACTTGCCCCTATTCCCTTAACAGAGCAGGGCCTGAAGGGCTGCTTATGCCACATGCAACGTGAGTTCAGAACACAGATCAGGGAAGTGGGCACAGGATCACAGCCTGTCCCCACCAGATAGGACCGTGGCCCCTCATTCATCCTAACACCCCAGTTTGCTTTTGGGGGATCTGAGATTCCCCAACCCTCACGTTTCTACGCTGAGTGCATACAGTCTCATCTCTTTAAAGCCACTGGAAAACCGCAAAGTGAGGGAAGAAGCCAGGGAGTGAAATCCTGATGATTTTATTCCCTATTTTTCTGGAGCCTCTAATTTCATTGCTTGGTAAGTCATCTGACTTCATATTTTAACATTGCTTTGGGTGAGTTTTGGCAGCCTTAAATGTACCTTGAAAAATACTTTTTGTGTGTGTGTCCCAATACCTTCTTCCCAGATGAGAAATATACTCATTAATTTTCCATTAATATGTTATTTAACATTTAATGATTTTCTTGCTATATTCTTTCCATGGTATGAGGCCTCTCTGTAAGCCAAATGTTTGCTAACTTCACACCTTGGGTATTCACAGAACCTGCGGGTTGTGCTGAGTGATGATCCCTTCACCCGAGTCAGGGAGCGAGGCAGTGATTGTAGCAGCACCGGCATCAGAGTTGCTGTGCTGTCTGAACTCTCACAACAGCAGAGGCAAAGGAGCTCTCTCATCTCTGTGGTCTCTGACCCACAGCAAAAGTGGGTCGTCAACCCCTTGAGCAAACGTCCCTGTCTATTGCGAATACTGTATGTGTGCTGAGCTAGACCACAAGCGTACTGAGGACAAGGTAGGGTCTTTTCCATTTCCTTAGTCTTACCTCAGCTCATAACCCCAAGAAAGGAAGGAAAGAAGATGCGGGAATGAAGAAGGAATAACAAAATATCTAGAGATCACTGATGATTCACCAGGGGGCTTCTGATTTGTTTACTGTTTACAAAAACCACATTCTTAGTAAACACAAATGAGTAATTTACTAGTGCAGTGCTCAGCTTTTAGTATGTGTGTGTCCCACATTATTTCATTTTCAGAACTTCTTCCAGTTCACGTCCCTTGATTCTAGTAGGACCAACAGGTGAACCTGTGGCCCAGGCTAGCCATTCGGAATACTGCATTCCTCTGGACGCACTGGTGAGAGCAAAGATGAGCATTTGATTCAAGCAGGCGCAATTGGAGTCTTTTCACAGAGACAAAAATATATGCCGGGAGAAGCTCATTCCCGTTGAGACTATGAGCTGCAAGGATCCCAGGAACCTGGAAAGGCTGCAGCCCATCTTTCATTCCACATGGAGAAAGCTTGTCCACACCCAAAGCCAACACAAACGAAAGCACAGGTAATAGAGGGAAAGGGAAGGAGACATGATGTTTGCTGCTTGAATACTGGACACAATTGTACCTGAAGATCAACCCATAGTTTTTTCAGACTTTTGAGCTAATGGTATTTATTTTTTTATGTGTTTGTTTGTGGTTGGCTCAGTTTGAGTTGGGTTTCTGTCACAATTAAAAGGTCTTGATAACTGATGATACCCATCTGGCAGGTGTGAGGTGATATCTCATTGTGGTTTTAATTTGCATCTCTCTGATGGCTAGTGATGGTGAACATCTTTTCATATGTCTATGAGTGCTCTGTATGTTCTCCTTGGAGAAGTGTCTATTTAGGTCCTTTGCTCATTTTTAAATCAGATTATTTATCTTCCTGGTGTTGAGTCATATGAGTTCTTTATATATTTTGGAGATCAAACACTTGTCCAATGTATCATTGGCAAATACCTTCTCTCATACAGTCTGTTCTCTTTCCATTTTGATGAAGGAGTGGTCTTTCAGAATGAGTATCACTAATAAATCAACAAACAACAAGTGCTGACCAGGATGTGGAGAAAAGGGAACCTTAGTCCACTGTTGGTGGGAATGCAGACTGGTGTAGCCACTGTGGAAAACAGTATGAAATTTCCTCAGAAAGCTAAAAATGGGACTGCCTTTTGACCCAGCGATTCTGGGTCAAATATACCCTAAGAATCCTGAATCACCAATTCAAAAGAACTTATTCACCCCTATGTTTATAGCAGCATACATACAGTGCTGGAAACAGCCTAAGTGCCCATCAGTAAATGAGTGGATCAAAAGACTTTGGTACATTTACACAATGGAATACTACACAACAGAAAGAAAGAAGGAGCTCCTACCTTTTGTGGCAGCATGGATGGAACTAGAGAGCATTATGCTAAGTGAAATAAGCCAATTGATGAAAAACGAATACCATATGATCTCACCTATAAGAGGAAACTAATGAACAAAATAAACTAACAAGCAAAATAGAACCATAGGCACAGAAGCATGGAACAGATGAAACTGACCAGAGAGTTGGGGAGAGGGGGATAATGGTGGAAAGAGGGGGAAGGACTAGTCAAAACACCTGTATGAATGACCCATGGACATGGACAAAAGTGTGAGAATTGACTGCAGAAGCAGGGGATGGGATGGGTGGAAGAGGGCAAAGGGGAAAAATTGGGACAACTGTAACGGAAATTGACAATGATAATGATAAATTATTTTAAAAAATTATTTAATTTTTTAAATTTTATTTATTTGTTTTTAGAGAGAGGGGAAGGGAGGGAGAAAAAGAGAGAAACATCAATCTGTGGTTACCTCTTGCTTGGGTAGGGACCCAAGCCCGCAGCCCCGGCATGTATCCTGACTGGGAATTGAACTGATGATCCTTTGGTTCACAGGCTGGTGCTCAATCCACTGACCCATACCAGCCAGGTATAATTATAAATATTTTAATAGTCAACATTGTACCTGTGTGAGTGATTCTAGTGAGGTATCATGATTGACAGCCTTGCAAGAGCACTATGAGTTAGTGGTGCTCAGGGCGTCATACCCTGCAGAAGGGTCCGGGTTATAGTTACAGTGACTCACCTAGACCCTATATTCTGTGGTGGCCCCAGCCCAAAGTCACTACAATGCAACTAACTGCTCTGGCATCGTTCAACCTTCTCTTGGCTTCCAGAAAACTTTCATGGCCCACTCTTTTCTTCTGAGGACACTCCAGACAAGAAAGCAAGAAAGATGGAAAGGTTTTTTCTTTAGCTCAGACTGACCATCTTCCTCCAAGTCAGAAAAACCACAGACCTGCATCTGCTTATTCCCAACCCAGAGAAAACTGGAGTCTTGCCAGAGAGTCACCCTAGTGATAAAAATAAAGTGTCCACAGGAGAGGAAGGCCTTGAATTTTAAGGGAACGTTGGGCTGTTACGTTAAGTGAGCAAACAAACCAGGCCTGTCCAAGGAATGCTACTGACACACGGAATGTTGCAAATTCCTCTAGGCAGTTATTTATTTACAAATGCAAGTATTTCCTTCCATTGTAAATGCATAGTCTGTGATCTTAGCAAGATCTGAGGCACTTTCTGTATTCCCCACTAACCCATGTTAACACGCCACATGTATACTGTGTCTTCCCTGTTATTAATTGCACCCCAAGCCACCAACACTCACCAAGGACATGACTGGCATTCATGGCTGGGTCTGCGTCGGAATGAATTCTTCCCTTTGGACCATTTCTGAGTGAGCCCTGTGACTTCAGTTTATACCTACAGTGACTTTACTAGATAAGACACTTTAGAGATGAAAGGCAAGAGCAAGCTAAATTCACAGCCTAGTGTGGCAGCCTCTGTGCAGAGGAGGAGTGAGTGAGATCCAAGCTTCTGGGGTGTGGATGGAGCCAGAGGGGGTGGGCCGTACCTGGGAGAGGGCATCTGTTCTCTCCAGGGCTGCAGTGTGTCACTCTACAACAGGGGTTAGCAAACTATTGCCCTTGGACCAGATCCAGCCCACCGTGGTCTAAGAATGGTCGTCTTCACATTTTTAAATAGTGGAAAAAAAAAAATCTAAAATGGAACAATATGTTGTGATATGTAAAACGCATGTGAAGTTCATACTTCGGTGTTCACAAGCAAAGTTTAATTGTAATGCCACCATGGCTATTTCATTACATACCATTGGTGGCTGCCTTCATGCTATAATGGCAGATTTAGGTAGTTGGGACACTGACTACAGGGCCTGCAAAGCCAGAAATATTTGCCATGTGGCTCATTACAGAAGCAGCTTGCTTACCCCTACAGAGGCCTTTCCCCCAAGGCTGTGGGTTTATTGCTACCACTCCTCAGCCATCACAGGCCTAATGGGACAATGGCTCCATGCCCAGCTGCCCATGCGACCCTAGAAAGTGATTTAACTCCTGCAGGGCATCGCTTCCCTCTTCTTGTTCCTCATTGCAGAGCTGATTCCAAGTGCTCAAACTACTTGCCCTCACAAAGGTCTAACGCCGGTTGCAAAGGGATGAGCCGGAGGGTCTGGATGTGCCTTCACTATGACCACAGAGGAGTGCCAGGGAAGGGACCGCTGCAGGCCCCGCATCCCCCAAAGGCACGCAGCAGTGCATCCTTCAGAGCATTGATCCCTAAGATCACAACTCTGGCCACATGACTGTTTCTAAAGCTGTGGTCGTAACTATCGAAGCAAAGCGAAGCAGAAAATTGAAGGAACTGGCTGAATGGTATCCAGCTTGCCCAATGCTTTGTCCTGAACATCTTTCATGTGGCAAATGTCACAGCAGATGCATTAATCCTGTCTGATCAATCTGTGAGACTCCTCACTGATCAGGCAAGCTTCTTTTCCTTTTCTGAAGAAGGTAACGCTGATATGGGATTATCTGGATAAATGCCTCAACTGTTCCCTTGATTTGGCTAAGGAGGATCTGGCAAACGCCACGTTCTGCAGCCCAGAGCCAGGGTGGAAAATGAGACTTGCACGGAGGACTGTTTTGCAAGCAATAGGGATTTTCCTTGTGAGTCTTAAAACACTGTCGACCCTAGTCCTGTTCCAAAAGTCTTACGAAAAAGGGAAAGTTTGAGTTTGTCAGATAATACTGTTTAAAGCCAACTTGCCAAGGCTGGAAAACCTTGCAGCTGCTGCAGTTAGCACCTCATCACATTCTTCTGTGGATGTGATACACGGTCACAATGAATGGCTGTCACCCAGTGAGCCTTGTATATATGGAAAAATCGGGGCATTTAATTCTAGCCTTTGTCACAAGGACTGCCAACATTTTCTCTTTCTCAGTAACAAAAGGCTTGTTAATGATTGCAGTGGAAGAAGTTCTGGTTACAACTTAAGTGTGGCCAGTTCTTTATGCCATGTGGGCATGACATTGAGTATATCCTAGCATCGCTGTTTTGTAAGCCCCAATCTTATTTTGCCTTGTGATAGGTCACAGAAGATCTTGTATTCAAACCTGGCTCCAAAAGCAAACCACACACTTGAGTAGCCCAAAATCATGGGCCCCAACTTTATCTTTAATCAAGAGAGCTTGTTGGGCTTTAGGGTGCATTTTTTTTCCTATTTTCCCTGCATGTTTTGAAGAAGTGTGTATAAGTATTTTTTTTTTTTTCATTTAAAGTGAGCAGGAATAGAAAAGTAACGTAAAAATGAATTTCACTGGACTCCTACCTTATGAAACTCTGTGACACCTTAGGTATGTAAAATTATATACACCACCTTTTGGGGAGGTTGTCACCCGGCGCTGCTGCTCCAGAAGATGACACTTCTCGAATCAAAGAGCGTCAAAGCTGAGAGATCTCAGAGCTGAGCTGGTCCTGTGGTTTCACATCCCAGGTGAAGGCGGGGAAGGAAGTGCAGTGCCCCAGGTGACCAGCACGGACTCAGATTCTACCTCCACCTCCATATCCTTGGTCTCGTGCCACTTGGTTGTTTCCTCCACCCCATCTCCACTTTGATAGCTTGTAATTAGCATGATTAATTATTACAAAGAATTATTGCCAGGAGAGTGGGAAGAGAGAGCATCGACAATATATTCCAGTGGACACCTGGGGTGAAGGGTGTTGTTGGATCAGAATTTCTTCTTCAAATGGGAATCCCTGGTCAGATTTTCATCCCTCCCCAGCACAGCAGCAAAGCCCTGAGCCTTCTAGAAAGCCTGCCAGATGATGTGGCATTTGTTTTGCCTGAACCCTACGACTCATTGTATCCAGATGAACACGATTTCCCAAGAAGGAGTCAGGACGTGAGATTATGATGAAGTGAGCAGTGCATTAAGGCCACATAAAAGAAGGGCTTATAAGAACATGAACATGAACATGACTGTAAACATGAACATGAGCGTGAACATGCCCTGAAGGAGTGAGTGCTGTGAGTGAGTGCAAGGTTGGCACTATCAGCACCAAATTTGTAAGCAAAGGAAGGTCAGAGGTGTGGCAGATGACACGGGGGGATATATTTGATGACATGAAGTGAATGTATTGCTTAAATCTTTCATGTCCGTTGAATCACAGATATTCATTGCAATATCAAAGAAGGTTTATGTTAACCTTCTGATGCTCTTTTGGTGCCAAAGTTTTCTAACTTTTTAAATTTCAAGTGTCTCTGGCTCCAGCATTCCTGAGAAGTCCATTCACTCATTCATGCCTGTATCAGATATGGACTGACTGCTTTCCACAGAGAACCGTTGTGCTAGGGGCACGTTGTGATGAATAAACGCGGTTGCTGCTGAAATGAAGACCAGGTAAATGCAGACCCATTGTCAGGAGATGCTAGCAATTCACATGTTACAAATATCTGGCTGCACATTCCACTTTTTGAAGCTGAGGATTGTGATTAAAGCTAGATATATTTTGAGCATTTTTAATTTGGTGCTAAGACATTTTTGCCTTGGAATAATTCTTAAAAATGGACATGAATTACTGTTCAGCTCTACTTGGCCACCTCCCTTTGTGAGTACTAAGTACATGATTACTATTCAGAGACCATATAGACCAAGGGATGGAAACTTACACAGACAGTTACCTGATGCGGGGCTTACGTTCTAGTGGGGC
This sequence comes from Anoura caudifer, assembly GCA_004027475.1. Taxonomy (NCBI): domain Eukaryota; kingdom Metazoa; phylum Chordata; class Mammalia; order Chiroptera; family Phyllostomidae; genus Anoura; species Anoura caudifer. The sequence continues at coordinate 146,280 of PVKU01003276.1, forward strand.
ACACAGACAAGAAACAATTAAACCTGCTGCTTAACACAATACTGACAGCAAATGGCACGTTCCGAGGACAGAGTCAATTCCATGTGAGGAGGTGCTCGGTGAAGCCGGGGGCAGTTTACTAACAGGTGCTCCGGGAAGGACTCTGAGAGTGCGAACTCTGTAGCTGACACAGAGGAATGGAGCGGTGCCAACTTCTTGACAGCCAGTGAAGAGCTTTCTAGGCAGAGACAACAGCAAGTGCAAAAAGCTCTGAACCGGAAAAGTGCTTGGCTTGCTTGAGGGACTCCAGAGAACAGTTCAGCTAGGCTACCGTGAAATCTTACGTAAGACTGGAGAGGTAGGCAGGGGCCGAACACACCAGGGTCTACCCACAGTGCACTGAGAAGCCACACCAGTTTTAATTACATATATAAAATATGTATATTATACAGAATATACAAATATATAAATATGTACTTAAAAGTTGTGTGTGTGTGTGTGTGTGTGTGTGTGTGTGTGTGTGTGTTAGATGCAATGGGGAGAGAGGAGGAAGGAGTGTGGAAGCAGTGGCCCTGGAGGACTAAGTCCAGCCCAGGGGTGATGATGCTATGATTGGGGTGGTCGCACTGTGACAATGTGTATGTCACTGGGAGTTAGTCACAGGAGTCAAGTGCAAGGGGCCACCAAGAGGCAAGTGGACACACAGGAGCAGAAGATAGTTCTTCCCATGCTTTTCATTTGGTAGCATTGGGTTGTTTGCTTCAATATTGTACTAAAAGCCCCTTTGGCCACAGATGCCAAAAGTAGATGAACTGACCTCAAAATAGAATGTGCCCCAAAACAGCTATTAGAAGCCCAGGGTTGGCACCAGGGTTGGTGTCTGAGCCCAATATATTTAATTTATAATTGATTTATCAATCAATTAAATAACATATATTGAGTACTAATTACATGACAAACAGCATTATAGATATGAAGAATAAGGTATTCTTCTGTAACTCCTGTGTGAACCAAGGCGATGTTCAAACTTTTTATTATCTGCTACGTCCTGGCCATGGACCACTCAGAACAGATGCACTTGACTCAGCTACATGAGAGGTGACCCTGTTATCACTGGATATTGATAATGTCCATAATTGACCAATCCATAATTGGTAGTCCATAATGACGGGGTGGGGGGAACCTGAGAAGAAGGGCTGAGGCAGCTGCAGCAGCAGCAGGGGAAAGTCATCACCTGAGCAGTAAAATGTTTATCGACTGGAACAGAAAGTATTTTGACAGATTCAAGGAACGGCTATGCAGCTGCATGAATCTCAGCTTGGGTAGTAGGACAGAAAGATGAGGGTCTGGGGCCTTAGTTCGACCTCTTCGAATTTTTTCCTAGGGACCACCTTGGTTTCAGACAAGCCCTGAGTTCTGCTCACTCTAGGAGATAGCTTTTAAAAACCTTTTTGAAAAAAGAAAGGATTTTTTTGTGTGTGATTGAAATAATCTCACCTAAGTGTGTTTTCTGAAGCACTAAGACTTCTTTTTGTTTTTTTTTTTTTAGGATATTTTTAATTTATTTTTTAGAGAGAGGGGGAGGGAGGGGAAAAGAAGCAGAGAAACATCAATGTGTGGTTGACTCTCGCATGCCCCCTACTGGGGACCCAGGCATATGCCCTGTCTGGGAATTGAACCTGCGACACTTTGGTTCACAGCCTGGCTGGTGCTCAGTCCACTTGAGCCACACCAGCCAGGGCAGGACTTTTTAACCTAGAGCAAGGCTGTACTGTATATTCAATAAGTTATGTCAGTTTTGAGATTAAACTTTTTTTGGCTCAACCTCAGCAATCAGGTTGTTTAACACAATGGGCTAAAATGAACTCCTTTTTTAAGGTTCAGAAAAATGAGCCTTAAAAAAATTGGCCAGCAAAGCATGTCTTATTCCACCCTGTGCGCCCACACTTCTTGCCCCTTTGGTCCTTATTCTAACCTTCTCCTGCCCCTCTTCTCCAGCTCACTCCAGCCCATCTATGGTTTAATCGATCAAGCTCTCGTTTTCTAGGGACATCCACATAGAGGTTGTCTGATAAAATTCAATACCTTTCAGAGGTGGATTCATCTTTAGATGTGTCTCTTACAATCTTGAAAACCTTCATTGTGCTGGAGGGATGGCAGGTAGAGAAAATGGAATTATTTTGGGCTCATGGTCCATGCATCCCCCATTTTTTCCCTTCCTTAGCCCTGATCTTGTTCTCCAGGGATAGTTGTTCTGGCCAAGAGAAGAAGCCAAAGCAGGTTTGCTGGACCCTGCTTAGCTCAGTGCTAAGGGATTGGCAGAATCATTTATGAGCTCAAGTGACAAGATTAGACTGAACTTGGTGGCCCTGTATTAAAGGAAAAAAAAAAATGGAAAATGAAATGCAGAACCTTGCGGCCCTCAAAGGCCTCTGGCAATAGTGACCTTCCAGTTCAGAAGTTAAATTCTTCCCTGTTTCTCATTCCTTTTTGGCAACTGAAATTTTTCTGCCTCTTATCCTTTCAAACGACATGTCACATTCAATTGAAAGACACCCAACTAATACTTCGGCAAACAGATTGTGAGAGAAATAAATCGTTGTTCATGTGCATCCCCTTTAAGGGTAGTTGTTTTGTTGTTCTTCATTTTCTACGGTGACAACATGCCGCTCTTGTTTATTCATTTTCTATGCTGAAAATCTGATTATTTGAAAGCCCTACGATTCACTTGTGTAGTGCTCTTGATGGGTAACTAGTGTTCCCCCACATTCTTCTCTCACAGACAGCGCTGCTGGGAACACGCTCTAGCCCGACCTGACCACAGACGCGGAGACGCTGCTGTTTGGCCCCACCCGCCGTCACTCCGTTTCTGTCACCTTGTTGGCCAGTCAAGCCTTTCCTCTGCCTGTGTCCAGGCCACTGTGTCCAGGCCACTGTGTCTGGGCTCCTATTGTTTCCAAGACCTGTTTCGGGACCAGCCATCCTGACTTTGCCATTGGGAACTCTTCCGGGATGGGGCTCTTATTTCTGCTTCCAGCTTCAGACTGGAAATTATGGGTAAGAACCGCACCCCCCACCCCCCCAGCATCACAAAGCCTGTGGGACTTGTCTTGCCTGGAATGGCACCTTCCTGGCTTCCGTCTGACTAGACTGGAAACTCAAAAAGGTGAGCAGGGCTCTGACTTAGTCAATGTCAGATGCTCAGCTCAGGGGCAGGACCCAGCACATGGGATAATCTTAATGATTTTAAAGTTATTTGTGATTTAGCAAATGAATTTTTATTACTTTTAGGTGTCAAGTGTCTTGTAGACATATTTCAGTTAAGATAGAAGATACATGATAGATTGATCGATAGATTGATGATAGGTAGGCCTGTCATGGGTCCAACTAGAGTATTCACATGGGCATTTCAATCTGAGGAGGAATCTGTTAAGCAAGGGGAAAAGGTTTTTTGTGGGTTTTGCCTCCAAAGCTTCTAAGAACAAATCTTCGAAGCCTTAGCATTTCAGAGGCTGTGTGAGTTCAACCTCTTCTGCAAATGGTGCACACACAACAGGACGAGACTCCTCAAACGGCACACGATCTATTAGTTAGACTTCAAAAATCACCACTGCTTTCTTCGTCTGATCAGAGACCACACTTGCTCAAGCAACAGCCTTCCACACTCACTCTCTTCTTTCTCTTCACTGACTAGGGACCATCGCACACAAAGTAAGAGAGCACTGAGAAGCAAAGGGAAGAAAAGAGTTTAAATCACCTGAAGTCCTACCAAACAGAGACAGTCATGGTTAACATTTGGTAGTGTAGTCTTTGAGAATTTTCCCATTTGGAGACCATAGGTATGCATGTATATACATATACATACATGTATTTATAAGTTATAATATATCACACACACCTGGCCCCTGTGTAGACCTGCCCGGTTGTTTTCAGAAACCTTAGTCTCTCTGTGTACTGTCTTGTTATCATCTAATTTTCTCCCAATCTTCTTCAACTCATCCACCTCCTTTCTTACAACTTCTCCAAATTATAATTTTTTTCATGGCTTCCCCCAAGACCAAGAATTAATTTCACTAGATACCAATCTGCTTCCAAAAAAAAACAGTAATTCTTTTTAAAAAATATTTTATTTATTTTATCTTTAGAGGGGAAGGGAAGGAGAGAGGGAGAGAAATATCAATGTGTGGTTGCCTCTTGTGCATCCCCTGCTGGGAACTGGCCTGCAGCCCAGGCATGTGCCCTGACTGGGAATCGAACCTCGATCCTTTGGTTCACAGGCCCGTGCTCAGTTCACTGACCTACACCAGCCAGGGCCAGTAATTCTAAATTTAATCTTTTTTACCTTCTCTTTTAATTTTTTAAATCAAGAAATAATTCACATACCACAAAATTTACCTTTTTAAAGTGTGTAGTTCAGTGGTTTTAAAAAATATGTCCTCAAGGTTGAGTGTCTATCACTGGTCAATTCCAGAACATATTTATCAGCACCAGAAGAAGCCTGTAACATTAACTGTCACTTCCCATTCTCTCCTCCCTCCAGCAACCTGGCAACCCTTAATCTACTTTTTCCTCTGTGGATTTACCTGTTCTGGACATTTTATATAAATGGGATCATCGGATACATGATCTTTTGTGATTGGATCCATTCTGCTTGCATAATGTTTTTGAGGTTCATCTACATCACAGTATGTATTATATCATCATTCCTTTCTATGACTGAATAATATCCCATTTTATGAATTATTGTATTGTGCTTACCCATTAATCTATTGATAGACACTTGGGTGTTTCCTCTTTTTGGAGAGTGTGAACAGTACTGCTATGAATACTCATCTACAAGTATTTGAGTATCTATTCTCAATTTTGTTTAGTATTGGAGTTGCTGAGTCATGTGGTAACTTCATATTTAACGTTTTGCAAAACTGTCTTCTGAAGTGTCTGCACCATTTTATATGTCCTCAGCAGAGTCTGAGGTTTCTAAATTCTTCCCATCCTCACCAATACTTGTTCTTGCCTGTTGTTTTAATTATAGCCATCCCAGGGGCGTGACGTGGTATCTCATTGTGGTTTTGATTTGCATTTCTCTAGTTGATAATCATGTTGAGCATCTTTGCCTGTGCTTAGTGGCCATTTGCATTCTTTTTTTGTTTTTGGAGCTATGCCTGTTTGAATCTTCTGTCTACTTTTTTATTTGGGTTATTTGTCTTTATATTGCTCCAAGTTTGACCTTTATGAATCTCAATTTTTGCCACTCAGTTGCAAATCAGGCTTCCAGGAGAGATCTTTCCTTCCTACTGGACCTCAGAAGCCAGGTCTTCTGTGTCATCAACATCTCACTCATATCAAGAGTCAGCATCTGTGCTGTAAGCTGTGGTCTGCATTAGGCATGGCGTCGGAGTGTAGTTATGTGACTGCAGAGAAACTACCCTGCAACCAGAACACACATTGTTAAAATCTGGCTGCGTATACAAAATGCAAAATGCTCCCCAAGTTTTCATAGGAAACATCAGTGAGAAGGGTGATTTAGCTCATGATGTTAGTTATCACATGGTCTGACTGCATGTAAATTTAATGGAGCAGATGAACTCTAGCTAAATTTGCCCTATGCTGAATTTGGTATGACTAAGTCCCATTATCCTATTGAATTATATTATGAAATAGAAGTGTGGTCTGTCAGGAAGGATTTTTGTCTGGGAATATATTAAAACCACATTTTAATAGTGTACCAAAGCTTTTTAAAAACTCATATTTAAAGAAATAAGTCATATTTGTGAAAATTACAAAATATCGTTAATAATGTGAATATATTAAGTAAAAATTAAACAATGAAAGTACAAGTGTAATTCAGCCCTGGAAATTCTGTCTGTGAGTATATATCTTACCCCTCTTCAAGGTTTGAGAGAGCAGTTTTTACAGTGTGTTGAGACTCGGCTCACATTTCACCGGTACGTGAACCGTATTCTAATGATGTGATGGAAATTTCTGTGACTTTTGTGATGACTTTTTAACCTCTAATTTAAATTCTTCTGCTAGTTTTTACTGTCCTCAGGATAAAGGTCTCAAGGCTCTTCACACCTAATGAACTCCACGCCTCACAGCTCAGCTCCTCAGGTTCACCCCTCCTAATCGGTTCCAACCCCAGACAGCCTCCTCCCCACTCCCGCCATTCAGTCTGGGCTCCAAATGTCTCCTCTGCCCACGGGAATGGTGTTTCTTCACCTTTGTACGCCTGCTGCCCTCACTGTATCTAGCACATGGGGAGGGATTGGCAAACGTTTGCTGAGAAAATTAAAAGATATATTGGCCAAGCCAACCGTTGCTTCCTGTCTTGGCTCATTTGTTCATCCTGCCATTAACTATCCATGTCTTTTAAAAGTCTGCCCATCTTGCCCTGGCTGGTGCGGCTCAGTGGATTGAGTGCCAGCCTGTGAACCAAAGGGTCGCTGGTTCGATTCTCAGTCAGGACACATGCCTGGGTTGCGGGCTAGGTCCTTAGGTGGGGGCCTGTGAAAGGCAACCACACAGTGATGTTTCTCTCCCTCTCTGTCTCCCTCCCTTCCACTCTGTCTAAAATAAATAAATAAAATCTTTTAAAAAAAGAAAAAAAAGTCTGCCCATCATGTCAATGTGCACTTTCTCTACGTGGCTTCATCCATGCTACCGTATTTTACAGGTTGTTAGTTACAGGTGAGGTGAATACGACAGAGGTGGTGATAGCTGAGTACAGACTCTGCCCTTGTGGAGTTTCCAGTCCACTGTGTTGGGACGGCGACCAGCAGAGGGGCAGATAAGCAGCAATGGTCATTGCAAGTGCTTTGGGGGTACCTCCATTAGCCTGGTAGGTCACCCAGGGGCTTCATACCTACTTTTCTATGCTCCTCATTTTGACATTGACTGCATATCATTCTGTGCAGTTGATTGATTGTTTTATTAGGGCATGCATCTTTTACTTCCTCAATTCAAAACCGTGAGATACAGTAGGCATTTAAAGTATCATCACTTAGTAGGTCCTCAGGAAAAAGTGATGAGTGATACATTCAGTGAAGTCTTAACATGGCCAATTTTTGAGGCTCCATGGGAATGAAATTTTGCCCTACTGATTTTTTTCTTTTCTATTAAATTTATTTTGAAAGAATATATGCACTCCTGTGTTCACTGCAGCATTATTTACAATAGCCAAGATCTGGAAGCAGCCCAAGTGCCCATCAGTAGATGAGTGGATAAAAAGGCTGTGGTACATTTACATAATGGAACACTACTCGGCTGTAAAAAAGAAGGCATTCTTACCCTTTGTGACAACACAGATGAACCTGGGAGCATTATGTCCTAATAGTTTATCAGGATATGTAATTGAATGTCCAACAACCAACAACCTCTGTCTGTGATTTTCACATTGATATTGGCTATTCTGTTTACTTAACAAGGTGTGATCTCATTGGGGGTTAAAATTCGCCAAAGTCAGGCTTAATAAGTTTGACGTGGTGGTACATTTATCAGTCAGGCATTAGAGTTTAACTGCTAGTCTAAGGGAATGGTGAGCCGTACCTTCAGATGGCGAAGTGACAGTGAGAAGGGAAACGGTTTGGCTCCCTAATTTCAGGAAGGGTGCAGGGGACAGATGCCGTGCACTTCCATTAATTTTGATGTAACTATTAAGTTCAGAAGCATTTCTCAGCAGTTGCCTATTAAAGAACAGATGCCACTCACACTGTGTTATTCTTGTGAAGGAGCCCTTACCCCTCTCTCAATACATTTAATAAGACTAATTTGCAGTATCCAGTTCTCGTAACATCAGAACTCATTTCCACATTAAGTGCAATTCTTTGTGAAGTAAGGGATAGAGTAGAAGCTAAAGTAATTCAACCCAGTAAAATCCTTTTCTCTGATTAGGAGTAATAGATCCGAAAGCTTTATGAAGCAGAAAGTCTCTTGGGGAAGAGACCCATGGCAACGACACAGGCTCTGTGTGTGCAGATGGAAGGTACAAGTCGTCTGTGTTGCTCTCGTCCTTTGTCCACACGCATTTATTTACATGTTTCTCCAGGTTTTTCTTCCTGGAGAGTTTCCATGGAGTCAGATAGCTGTTCTAAGTTCTTCGGTTGTTACTCAGGAGAGTCGGTAAGTCCCCCAGCCTGGTCGAGGGTGGACATTCAAAATGCCACACTACCATCACCTGCTGGGTTTTTGATGATATCTTTTCTGCCCTGGGAGAACCTCACACTCTGGACCTGGTCACATTCCCAGGATGTTTGTGGGCATTCTTTACAGATCAGTATGCAGAATCTTTGAGAGAAACGAAACCTTTGTGAAGAAAATTTTGCTGAGTTTCACCACTATTGATAGTCATGCTAGTTCACTAAAGAACAACCCCTAACTGTCAACCTAAAGAAACTGGGGCATTGACTCTGCCTGAGTGAAGTCCCACAGTCAGCTAGCCAAATGGTGCCTCTCTGAGTTAAATGTTATTGTTGCCAGGCATATTTTTCCCTCTGTAAATTATGTCACGCTCTGCGTAGTGGATGAGATTTCCATGCATACAGATTTTACTGCTAGTGTCAAATAACGAAGGAAAGAGAAAGAAATAATAAAGAACATGGCAATCAAGAGAAACAACTTGTTTCTAGCTCATGTTCCCTCCCTTCTTAAAATTTGAGGATAAGTATGACTATACCAGTTGGAAGAATCCTAGGAAATGAACGATAGGGGCACACTTCTGAAGCACTGAGCAGTGCCCCGGAGAACACTAATGGATCATAATAGTTCTTAACATTTTTAAAATAATGTTGGTTTTATAGCCAATCCAAGGAGAAAAGAACCAGCTTCAATGCCAGTTATGGGCACCATCCAGTTTCCAAAGAGACGGCTGGGGTCATCAGCAGTTTTGTTTTATTTATTAGGACTGTGAAAAATATGCTCATCCCATCATATGCAACTGATCGTTTAGTGGTAGGACAGAGCTGCTTTGTTCACTCGGAAACAAAGTGGTTTAATTCCCAGGACTGGAAAACACTTTGCTCAGTAACAGGAGGCCTCTGCTGTTCCCCCGTGACCTACCCCACTGGGAAGAAGGAGCAGGTGCCATCTCAAGCGCGGCATAACACGTCCTGAAAGGAACATTTGGGCTCTCTCTCCCCTTCCTCCCATAGGCTGCCCACAGAGGGAAGCCCTTCTTCACCCAGGCTCCCAGAGCCCCACACGCCCTCTCTGGGCACCGTGTCAAGACGAGAAATGGAGCCCTTTTTCTCTTCTTTTCTCCTCGTCATACTGGAGCTCTTATAAGAAAAAATTTAGGGTAGAGATGATCAGTGTCAACCAGATGTTACTGCATTGTCCGCAACTGGTCCGATGAGCTCTCTGGGTGCAGCCTTGAGTTTTGTTTTTTGGGGGAACCAAGAAGCAAGGAAACAGTGGCAATCTCAGGGACGTGGCTCCGCTCCCATTTTCTTTGGGTTTCACTGCCCAGAAAAATCACTGCACTCTATGACTTCCCTTGTTTCATGGGACGCAGCTGCCGTTTGCACAGGATTTATCCCTCCTGAACTGGCCCCTAAAGCTGTCCGTTGTTATAGAAAAGAAGCAACCATACTTAACCTTTTCTTTTCATTGTATCACAGTAAAAAAAAAATCTTTTTGTTGCAAGCTGATGCTATCCTCTTTAAATGCTCTCATGGACCTTATTAAGAAACATTAAGGATTTCTCTGCCTCTGATAATCATCACTAACACTTATTGAGTGCTCACTGTATGCCAGGCACAATGTTTTAGGGGCGTTACCAAGCTCGCAACAGTAGGAGGCAGGTGTTATCTTACAGCTACAAAAGTGAAGGTGTAACCAAGTCAGGTCACCAGTCCATGTTTGTGGAGCTTGATGAGGGCAGAGGCAGGATTTGAACCCCTGTGGGCTCTGGCTCCGTAGCCCATGCTCTTACCTGCACCATGCAGTGCCTTTCATGATCAAATGGCCTCCCCAAAGTATTTTTAAATTACCCTAAAGCCTTTTTAACTTTTCTGTTTCTCAGGTTTTCCATGCATGAAATAATAGTCAATAATTTGTGGAGTAAAGAGACAAAAAGCCCACTTTTGCTGCTCACCCACTTAAAAAAATCATAAAACCATGCTCTTTACAGTTAGCAACAGCCACAAGGATTTTTCTAGTCCAGTTTCCCACCCAAGGAAAGGCATTCCCTCTTCAGTGTCCCCTGTCGGCGCCCCCTTCTCCACCAGCCACTGAACAAACACATCGAGTGCTGAGAAAGGCACCTGCAGCCCTCACAGCGCCCGTTCCACGCAGACCACACAGCGCCTGTTCCACGCAGACCACACAGCGCCCGTTCCACGCAGACCACACAGCGCCCGTTCCATGCAGACAGCTCTAACTGCTGAAAAAACCTGGCCACCTGGTTTAGCTTTTAACAAAGATGGATACTTTCTCTCTGTTCCTTAAGACAACCCTTTAGAGAGCAGGTGGGCATTACATTCCTCTCCGGCTTTCTCTTTTACAGGAAATGACATTCTAGTCCAGTGCCTTTTCACATTTCTCTGGTCTCATCAGTCTGTCTCTCTCCGTCACCCCCATCAGACACACTGTGAGCTGCCAATGCCCCTCGTCAAAGGCACATTTCAGAATTGGGTGTAGGATTCTCCATGTGCCCTGGCCTTGAGCCTCAGGATCGCCAGTAAAGCTGACCCATGACACAGCTTCCACGACCATGCAGTGTGGTCCAATCTCAGGCCTTGGGTCTCCCCCACAAAGATCCCATCATGTTTGCTGCATTTCATTTCATCAAGGCCAAGGGCCTCCAGGACACAGAAAACGAGGCCCCTTGGGTTCCACGTGCTTTCTCCTTCGAGTCACAGAGAGGGGCTACCGAGCTCAAATGAAATCCTGGTCCTGCATTGGTTTGTCTGTGGTTGGCTGGAGACACACACGTGGGCATGAGATTGCTTGAATTTAGACACAGACCCCAGAACTGTGTGGAGTGTGGAAACCTCAGGCCTACAGACTGATAAGCCTCAGGGAAGAACAAACTCAGCCTGGTGTTTGGAGCACTCCACTGCCTTCTTTGGCCAAGTCGTAAGCATTTTCGACTTACGCATTCAGGGCGTAAGCATTTTCCAAATATTTTTCTCACCTGTCGAAGGCAACCCAAGACCTGCATTTTACAGAAAAAAGTCACTCCGGAAGGGATCAGATTGACCACTTCTACTAAGGGCTAAGTTCACGTGCATCAGAGAGTGGGTCTTTTTCTTGGGCCCTAACCTATGTGATCTAGCTCTTTTAGATCCCTGAGAACGTGTAAAATAATTGTTGAAAATGGTTGGCTGATTAAAAGTGTATCCCTTGGAAGCCTATTTGCCTTTAACTGAGACATCCTTACACTTTCAAGATGAAAAAAAAAAAAAAAAAAGAGGAAGAAGAAGGACCTGCTGAACTGGACTAGAATGAATTAGACATGGACTTGGGAGGGGGGTCATTGCACCACATGGATGCTTGCCGGTGTCTACCTGGAAAACCAACCCCGCCTGCACACACCTCCTTTCTTTCCGCGCAGGGCACGCTCCACTTGGCCAAAGCAGGGACTCACTGGAGCTGCAGGTAGGATGGGGTGGGGGAGCACCAAGCACTTGCATGTATTTATTCAGTCGTCCCAATAACGCAAGCCTGCAGGAGGTGCCTGTGACGTACGTCGTCCGCTACCGTCCAGTGTAGCACAGTGCCACCGCACGTGTCGGAAATGCTCAGCTAACGTAGGTGTCATGGTCAGTTCTGAATGATGGTATGCTGGTGTGATTTAGGTCAAAGTCCACCTCTGTATTATAGCAAATATGGGGAGTTTGTTTTGCTGCACGAATTTTCAGGGAACTGTTCCTAGGACTTTAGTGAAACCACTGATATGGGACATTATGACTCATCCTTGGCCTTCACATCTCCTTGGGCAAGAAGTGTCCTGACTATGAGTCATTAGTCTTGCTCTTAGACTTGGACCTTCTTCTATTTTTTTAATTTTTAATTAAAAAAATGTTCAATTACAGTTTACAGTCAATATTATTTTGCATTGGTTTCAGGTATGCAGTGTAGTGTATAGACAGTCATGTACTTCATAAAGTGATCCCCAGGTATTCCCAGTACCCACCTTACACCCTACATAGTTATTACAACAGTATCGACTATGTTACTTTTGCTGTGCTTTACATCCCTGTGACTATTTTGTGACTAAGATTTGTACTTTTCAATCCCTTCACCTCTTCACCCCGTTCCCACACTCCAGTTTTATCTGGCAACCATCAGTCTGTTCTGTGTGTCTACGAGTCTCTTTCTATTTTGTTTGTTCATTTATTTTGATCTTTAGATTCTATATATAAGTGGAGTCATATGACATTTGTTTTTCTCTGACTTATTTCACTTAGCATATCCTCTAGGTCCATCCACACTGCCGCAAATGGTACGATTTCATTCTTTTTTGTGGTTGAGTAATATTCCATCACATATATGTACCACAGCTTTTCAAAAAATTCTATGATTTTTTAAAAAGATTTTATTTATTTATTTTTTAGAGAGAGGAGAAGAGGAAGAGAAAGAGAGGGAGAGAAACATCAATGTGTGGTTGTCTCTCATGAGCCCCCCCCACTGGGGACCTGGTCTGCAACCCTGACTGGGAATCAAACCTGCAACCTTTTGGTTTGCAGGACCACACTCAATCCACTGAGCTACATCAGTCAGGGCTGTACCACAGCTTTTCTATCCACTTGTGGGCACTTGGGTTGCTTCCACATCTTGGCGATTATAAACAATGCTGCAGTGAATATAGGTACATGTATTCTTCTGAATTAGTGTTTTGGTTTCCTTTGAATAGGTACCCAGAAGTGCATCTTTGGGTCGTAAGGCAGGTTCATATTTAATATTCTGAGGAGCTTCCATACTGTTTTCTTTAGTGGCTGCCCTAATCTGCATTCTCACCAACAGTGCATGAGGTTCCTTTTTTGACTTGGATCTTTTTTTATTCTCAGAGGTCTTGTCCATATACACTGAGAAGAGACAAAATGAATTCCCACACCCCTTCCAACCCAAATTCCAGGACGTGTTCATTTCATGGTGGGTATATGTAGCCAGCAAATCCAACCTCCTAAGAGTTTACCATTACTGAGAGTTATTTTTGCAATAAATGAAGTCCTGTTTAAACATTACCCCAGTCAGGCCAAACTACCCAGTTCCTTCTAAGGCAGTGTGATTTTATTCTCCCCACACACTTGTGTGGTTAAGATGTCAAATAGGGAAGTCCACTTTCCTAGAAAAATCTTCCCAGGGCGTTCCCTGGGAGTTTAGGCTTGGGTATTGGTTAACTGAAGTTACAGGTGTGGTGTTTGTCTGTCTGTGCTCAGGGCCCCCCGAAGGAATAAAATGGGGGTGAAGTCCGCATGGGAAATGTGCTCCTGGAAAACATACCAGCTCTGTAGCAAGACCTGGGCCTGGCTCACTGTGACTTTGGTTGTCAATAATTAACTCTGGAACGCCTAGTAGGGGCCGTCACACTGGTGGGAGGCAGAAATTCTGTGTCTACAAATATCCTGCTGAGAGCTAGAGGTGGCAGCTCTTCAGGAAATGAGGACAGTTGTCTCTGCTTTGGGCAGGTGTCCTTGGCTGGGACTCGAGGGCTGGCCTGTTGATTCCTGGGGCAAGAGGCTGGGTGGGATGGAGTTGGGATTATGTTTTGCTGTCATCTGTTTCTGTTCAGAATCCCGGGAGCAGGGTGAGAGTTTTCCCAACCGCATCAGCGCGCTGTCTTTCTCCCGGGCAGTGCTGGTGCCGGGAGTATAACTCACCTCACCTCTCGGCTCTCTCCAGCATCACATCACCTTGACATTCACTGAGACTTGCTCTCATGTGGCCTAGTGCAGTGGGACATCTAGACTCGAGCTTAATCTATACTCACCCTGGAGAAACCTTAGAGGGCGTCTATTCTTCCCCTGGAGGAGGCATCGATGCCTTCATGGAGGCCTCAGCTTGCCCAAGGAAGCGGCTGTCCCCCAAGCCCCTGAGAGGTGCTGGTGCTACTCGGGAAACCTGTGTTCTGGTTGTTCCTGCACACCTGGCCCTTTAAATAAGGGCGGACAGGTGAGGGAGAGGGCGGGAAAGTCAGCCTAAAAACCACACTGTGGATCAGAGAGGCAGCCATCACTCCACCTACCATAGGGTGTACCTGGCTAACTCGTTTTTCGCTCTCCCTTTATTAAAGTTACTTCATATGTCAGATATGAACATTTTCTTAATGAAAATCTAACATTTCCATTGAAAACTAGTTTACACCATGAAGATGAAGATGACTTTGCTGCAGCTATTTAGGATAGGTATTCTGGCTTCCTCGTTACCATCCCTGTGATGGGCCTGTCTGCTCTCAAGAATCAGTCCCTTTGCTTGCTTGTGCCAAGGTTGATGCCAGCTTAAAATGGGGGACCCAAGTGGCGTGTGGCTGGTGTTTTCTGAGGGTCACTGGAGGCAGCTGGCATACGGCAGGAAGAACACCAAGCTAACAGTCCAACTCCTGGCTCTTCTACTCAGCAGCTGGCAAGGTTGGACAGGGCCATCCCTTGTCTGTAAGACGGGTTCAGGAAGATCTGCTTCAGAAGGTTGTTACGAGGGGTAAACGTGAGTGAGCTGACACTATGAACACAGGAGGGATCACTATGGTTAATGGAATGGGTCCCCTTGCTAAGCTCTCAACCTCAGGTTTCTCATCTTCCAAACAGACTGGCCTAGATGCCCAACACCCCTTTCAACGTGAGGAGTCCCTGGCTTCCAGAATCCATCCCTCCTGCCCCCCAGGCCCAGAAAACAGGTGAGGAAACTGAGCCCTGAAAGGCTACACCACTTGTTCAAGGTCACAGAATCAGAGGGCAGCAGAATCAGAGCAGGCGTCCAGCCTTCAGTCCAGGGTTTAATGACCGGCGCACAGAAGCCTTGCTGCTCAGCTGAGAGAGGCTGACCTTGTCCTGGCCTTGGAGGTCAGGGAGCATGTGATCCAGAGATACTGGTGACACGGCGTCAGTCAGCAACAAAGTCCCTCTCCTCGAACCTCTCTGTGGACAACCATCCTTCTGGGACCTTCCTCCACCGAAACTATAATTCCCCAGTCATTTTCCGTTGGCAGCTCGGCTTGGCTTTTGTCTACGTGGTCAGCTACTGCCTCTCCTAGACACGTGCTGTCTCCGCCCTCCGACCTCTGCTGCTACAGTCACCTGAGGGCGGCCACCAAGAGCCGTCAGGGCATTCCCCAAGAAGAAGAACCGTGCAGGGAGAGAAAGCTCTGCAAGCAGGCCCTGGGCCCTCGTGGCTCAGTTGAGGCTGTTTTCAGCAGTGTGCTTTCTGATATGTCCTCTTACTCCTCTTTACCTGGAATTCATTTGGGGCCGCCTGCTTTGTTTAGCCATCCATGCAGAAGGTCAACACACCGTATTTATTTTTTTAAAGGGCTGATGCTAAAGTGAACCGAGGAGAGCAAACACTAGTGATCACGTCAGCTGCTCCCTTAGGCAGCCTGGGGCAAGCCCGTTGGAAACATGCTTTCATAGGCTTCGTTTCCAAAACCCAGGTGAGTGAGCTGCTTGCTGACGGTGAGGGGGCTTGCTTTTGTGGGCCCATCAGGAAGACAGGGTCTTTGCTGGCTCCTCTCTAAATGAAATGGCAAGCTGCATTGTATAGGACGCTGAGCTTGGAGGATGGGGAAGACAAATCTCAGACCTCAGTGGATCTCTCCCTTCTCATCTTGCGTTGTTTAGCCAGCCAAGAGTCTTACCCCAAATACCTTGTGTGGTAAAAGTCCTGACCCATGAAAAGATACACAAGCCATCAATAAGGAGGAAGGCTATCCTGTGCCAACCAGCTGCATTTCAACCCTAGCATCTACTAACCTGGGAGCTTTTTCTTCTCCCTACCTAGCAAAATCTATGATTATTGAGAGCTTCTAAGGGCTAGGCACTGTTTTACAGAAGGCTCAGGGACTCAGTTGCCTGGCATAGTCTCATAGTCTTTGTTGGAAGGAAGTTTCCTTTTTGGATTGTAAACAGAGACTCAATTGTCAAGAGGCCTGTTCTAGCACAGGAGAGCAGAATAAGGGAGGCTAGACTATGGCCTCACTAGGGAAAGAGCATAAACCACTAAGGAGTGCGTCGGTTCCTTTCTCTTCACTATAGGACTGCGCCCAGATGAAGCTTTGTTGCAAAGCAAAAGCATCTGATTGTTTGGAAAAAACAGATTTTGTTTAAATATTGACGTTAAGAAGACAGATTCTGGAAAAAGCTGCCCACCACTGGCTATCTGCGGAAGCAGCTGCTCTCTCTGTGCCTCAGTTTCCACATGTAGTGCAGGATAATTATATCGTCCACCTGCATTAGCTGGGGCTGCCATAACAAAGCACCACAAACTGAGTGGCTTAAGCAGCAGAAGTGAATTGTCTCACGCTTCTGGAGGCCGGATTTTACCAGGGGGGGCAGTATTTGCAGGCCGGTGTGAGTTTGCACAACGGTGACTGTAAAACACAGCCAGTAGAATCACCAAGAGCACGGGAAAGACACAATTGATGAATGAGTTCTTTTCCTGAAAACCTTAGTCACCAGCTGGCCTCCTCTCTGCCAGGAAGTCAAAGGTGGACAGGTGGGGACACAGCGGCTTCTGAGGAACATCACTGTCAGCCAATTTCATCATCACAGCCTCCTAATCGTCCACCGTGTCACCTGTCTTGTTTCCCACAAACCCTTCTTCCCCTGTCAGCCAGGACTTTTCCTCCATAAAGGTAAATCTGACTATACAGCTCTCCTGTCCACAGTCTTTCTGCAGTTTTCTGTAGCCTCCGCCTTCCTACTGGCTTCACAATCCATCACGTGTCTCTGCCTTCCGGCCTCGGGCCTCTCCTGTCTCCAGGCCCAACACTCAGGGTTCCAGCCACTGGCCACCCTGGATTCCCAGCCACCGTCCTGCCCACTTTCTCAGTGCCTCTGTTCTCACATCAGCCCCTCCGAGGAGCACGCCATGCTGTGCCCTGCTCCTCCCAACTTGACCATCGAGACTCGGTGGCAACATCAAGTCCTTCCGAGCTCTTCCCAGATCATCCAGTGGGGTCCAGGTCTTCTTGTGCAGACCTGCTGCCCTGGTCTCAGGACCGAACACTGCACTGTGCTGGTCACCACCCTTGTTGGTCCACGTCACCCACAGGCTTCTTGGGGGCAAAGACCACGTTTCAGCTGTCTGTGAGTTGTCACAGCCTACCTTGTTACGGAATTGGTGCCCAACCAACCTTTGTTGCAAGAATGCATGAATAAATGAATGACACATAGTTCATGATTACAAGCAGTGAGGGCATGGCTCTGGGCTCTGCCACGAGGGTCTGTCCTGCTGTGTCCCCGGAAATTCAGGGCTCCTTGCGGAAGAGCTGGCACTACACATATGTGCCATTCTCAGCTCTGTCCCTCCTCGCCCGCCCTCCTCCCAGTCTCCTGGGGAGCTGGGCCCCTTGCTGAGGCTCACCTGTGTCGTGGGGGATGTTTGGATGTGCTCCAACATCTGCGACTGAGACACACAGCGTGGGTGGAAAGCAGGGAGCAGGCTAACTAACACACAGGAGGTACATTGGGAGAGTGTCCTGGACAGCTAGGGGGAGAAAGTGTGGATGGGAAGAGGAGGGAGGAGAAGGACTCGTGTGGTGAGTGAGTCATGCTCCTGGGACAGGCTGAGCACGCCAAGCACGGTCTCTTCTGTTCTCGCCACCATTACCCAATGTTAGACTTTGCCCTGAAGGCAAATGGGCAAGAAAATCAAACAAAAATTCTGTGCCTGTGAGCCCCCGAATCGCAGAGGCCCCAAGACAACAGACAGATTGTGATGACACTCTTTTTTCATACACATGTCTGGATACAGAACACTTAATGGTAGTCTCCTGGGGCCCATGTGGGTAAGAAATACCCCCAAGACCGGCCAGGCACATCAGAAAAGGCCAGATGCTGACGCATTAGGAGAGGCCAGCTGCCCCCAAAGCTAAGTCTGTGCTGGGACTGGAGCTTGAGTCTCCCCTGCTTCCATTTCTGGTGACGTGGAGGGGTTTGGGCTACTTCTGCTGCCCTGTTGCTAAAGGAGCTCTGAGGCCGGCACCGTGGCAACGCTCAGAATTGACACCAGGCCACCTGTCCTTTGGATGTGCCCCCTTCCTTCGGGGACTGCCACAGCAGCGGCTCCAAGGTGGGGAGGCAACTGCTCCTTGACACACCTGGTGCCCCCACTTCTATCCTCTGCGCCTAATTAACTGTCCACAGCGACCCTTGACTGCCCTGGTTAAGGCTCTGGTGTAACAGTGGGGACAGGGAGCGAAACGTGTCTTCTGGTGGGAGCACCATTCAAAAAGCCTCAGACCAAGTGGCCACCACATTCCTTCCCTTAGATAAGAAATTCTCAGGTGCTCTCCACCCTCATGCGGACTGTGTAAGTCACGTCAGCACAGGCATGGGAACTTGGGAGGAAACAGATCCCAAGCAAAATGCCCTCATCATCCCACATAGCTCATTCGTGCTTCTCATCACATTGAGAGAAAGTGATGTGGACACCAAGGAACGCCCATGTCATAGCCTCGGGAGAGGACCTGATTTTAAACAGTGACCTTGCTTCCGACACAGATCTGGGAAATAAGCTCTTTGCCTGGGGAGTCACCATCCAGCTAGTAAATTTGAACTGGTGAGTTGCTTTGGTTCTGCAGCTTCTGAGCTGACTTACCAGCTCCCTCGGAGAGCTGCTCCCTTCCACCCAGACTGTTGCGACCTGCATCTGCCCCTCTGGGCTCCAGCAGCTCCCACACATGGACCGTCGCTGTCATGACGCAGACTTTCTCTCCTCCCGGAAGGGAGCACCTGGAGGACACGACTCCTCTCCCCCTCACAGCTCTTTCTTAGCACCGGGGTCACCCTGCATGCTCTGCCTGTTCCACAGAGATCATCTGGGCTCATTCTGCTGCCTTGGAAATTGGGTTGGAAAATGAGTGCATGGAGAGCCAGATTCTGTCCGGTAGTAAGAACGCCTTCTTACCTGGTATGTTAACTTGGCTGGCCTCTCCTTTGGATTTCCTGCCTCCCAAAAAGGTCACCTCTGGTTCTGTCTACATAACATCTCACAAGGCAGGTGCAGATGGCGGCAGGAGAGATGCAAACTTGGTTGAGGAGGAGAACATCCCAGGCAAGCTTTGCCCCACACCGTGGCCTGGAAGGTCTCGGCCTAGCTGAGCAGCCCGGACCTGCCCGAGATGACGGGCCAACCTCAGGCGCTTCAGATCTTCTGGTGCCTGGGCAAACTGCTCCTTAGAAGAGGCTTTGGATGTTTTGGTTCCACAAATATTTATTGGATGCCTGCCATGTGTTGGGTTCTTGGGATGAAGCGGACACAGTTCCTGCTGTTGTGAAGTTTCGATCAGAGCAGGGGAGGCCTGGGAGAGGTCAGTGAGGAGCTGGCCTCCCCCCGAGCACTGCCGTCAAGACCCTGCCTCAGGTCAGTGCCGGCCTCTGCACCTCTTTGCTCCCGCCTCTCCATACCTTCCTCCTCTCGCTTCTGTCACAGTCTTCGTCGGCCTTTCCCACTGTTTCTGCGTTTTATCTCTTTGAAGAGTCTGATAAATGAACGAACGGCGGTACCTCCATACAATGGGGTGTTATTCAGTTCCAAAAAGAAATGAGCTATCAAGCCATGAAAAGACACTGAGGAAACTTACAATTATACTGTTAAGTGAAAGAGCCAATTTGAAAAGCCTGCACACTGTATAATCCCAACTACGAGACACTGTGGAAAGATAAAACCATAGAGGCTGTAAGCAGACCAGTGGTTGCCAGGGTTTGGGGTGGAGGTGTGAGGGGTGAGACGGTGAGACGGGACTTTTAGGCCGTAAAACTATTCTGTATAATGATACTGCACTGGTGGGCCCGTGACGTTATGCATTCGTCAAAAACCACTGAAGTGTACAACACAAAGGGTGAATCCTATGTGAACTATGAACTCGAGTAAATACTGATATATCCATATCAGCTCATCGTTGTAAGTAATGCGCCGCACTAATGCAGGACATTAATAATAGAGGAATCGGTGTGTGTGTGTGTGGGGGGTATGGAAACTCTCTATACTTTCTGTGCAATTTTTCTGTAAACCAAAGACTGCTCTAAAAAATGACGTCTATTAAAATGAAAGAAACAGACAAACAAAGACCTCAGACCAGACCACCCAGACTTCCTGCTGGCATGAGCTCCCACCGCTCTCCCCAGCGAATTGTCTGGCCTCTCTCTGCCTTTCTGCTTTCCAGTGAGATGGTCCCAATGTCACGTCGATGCATTGCATCCCTGACCAGCTTTCCCACCGCCCCAGGACCGCTCTGCCAACGGACCAGTGCTGGTGTCTCATCGTGTTGGCCTTTTAATCTTCATTCCCACGCCAGGCCCCCACTTCCACCCTGGAGCTCCTGGGGGCCGGTGTGGGCCTTCAGGCTGCTCTTTACATTAACCTGCTGTCTCCTTGCCCTTGTCTTATCAAAACACAGACCTTTCCCCAAGGCCTTTGCATAACCACGGATATCCTCATCACACTTCCCGCCCTCTGCCCATTTCCAGTAACAGAAGAGAAAGACAAAAGGAAAGACTTAAGCTTGCAAAGAAAGGTGAAAGTCACCGTCTTTCACCCATGGTCGCCTGCCATCTGGGGCCCCACCCACATTCCTGGGTGGCGCCTGACACATATTTATCGATAGTCCTAGAGGCCAATGGCCTGAGACCACATCCTCTTCTACATTCCTACACTGACCAGGAGGAGGTTGGGATTCTAACCATTTATCTTTTTACAACCCACTGTTAATAATTGATTTGTATGTGAAAGCATGGAGAATTGTTATCACTGTTCAGTTACAGGGACAGGGCAGCCCAAATGACCCCCTGCTGAAAAACCCGAGGGCACAATTGTTTCAGGAGGTTCCCAGGGTCAGTGCTTGGGGTCAGGGAGGCCTTGCTCACGTATTTGCTCACATATATCTATTGGGTTTGGTTCGTGTTGGGGGGTGGGGGACAATCTTAGTCTTTAATAGGCTCTAAGCAAAAAAGCAAAGTTGATTCGGAAGGAAAATACTAATTGTCAAGTTTCCAGAAAAGGCAGTCCATCAACTCCTGTGTGTTACAGGCGTTGAAAAAGACCAAGGGACTGGTTCATTCCAACAGCATATCACTGTCCTGTGCTGAGCCTGCCCACCGTGGAAGGCAAGCTGAGAAGGTCGAGCCCAATCTTGTGGGCAGGGAAGAGCCACCAAGTTTTCTGGGAGGCAACGAGAAGGTGGCAAGATAAAAGGAAAGAAAGCAAAGAGAGAAACTGAAATAGAGGTAAAGCAAAAGCAGTGAAAGAACTGTCCTACTTTCTTAAAGGTCCTCACTCACACGCTGCCTGCCTGCTCAGAAATGAACACACAGAGGGAAAGGGGGCTTATGCAAGAGCCAGCCCCTTCTGGAATGTGTAAGGCCAGTGGAGACCCACAGGAATTCTTCCAAGCCTGACTGCCCTGAGGAGAAGCACCTCCCCGAATCCCTGCTCCTCATTCTTATCTCTCCTTGTGCCAGAAGCCAGCAAGGGGTGCAGACCCCGCTGTGGGGGCCAGCAGGGGCCAAGGGGCAGCCATCCTGAGCACAGCACCCTCATTGGCTGGGCAGGCCTTGCCTTACCAGGGGTGTCCAACTTTTGGTGTCTCTGGGCCACACTGGAAGAAGAAGAGTTGTCTTGGGACACACATTAAATACACTACAACAGGTAATCACAAAAGAATCTCATACTGTTTTAAGTAAATGTATGATTTTGTGCTGGGCCACATTCATAGCCATCCTGGGCCGCAGGCTGGACACCCCTGCTAGACTATCCACTCCCGGGCCTTGCGGCAGTGGTCCCACCCACTCCGTAGCTCTAGAACCCTGGCGTGCGGTAGGTCCTTAATGTTTGGCGAAGAAGCAGGAGCACGGCACTTGAGCTACAGTGTCAGCATAATCTCCTCAGCCTGCCTGTGCCAACCATGCTCTTCTTGGACCCCATGGCCCCTCCTTCTCCGGCCGTTCCCTGGGTCGTGGAGGGAGGAACAGGAACAAGAGAAGTCCAGTGGGTTTTGTTTTTTTCCCCGGAGCAGAGATGCCTGTCGTGCTCTGGCTGTCTGTGGCTCTGACCACCACGAAAGGTATCGACGTGGATTCAAGAGAAGTGGTCTCATTCCTTGCAGGGCTTCGTCAATGACCGCCCTCATGGGAGGCGCTTACAAAATCACACTGTGAAACGTGAACCCGGGTCAGCCTTGGCCCATGGTGCCCGAAGGTGAAGGAGCCCTGCACAAGAGAGAGGAACGCTACCCACCAGACGCTTTCCGAGGTCTCAGTTACCCGCGGTCAACCACAGTCTGAAAGTGTTAAATGGAAAATTTCAGAAATAAACAATGCAACGTTTGAGGATGCTCAATCATCGTCACTGCCCGCTCCGACACCCGACCATCTGCATCGTCATGGCCTGACGACCCAAGATCACTCGAAGCAGATCCTCCTCCTTTTGATGTACGGTTAGAAGGTCAAAAAGCAGTGTAACACTACGTCACCATGCACAGGTCATTCACCTTGCTTCAACTTATCACATAGGTATTTTATCATCTTGCATCTTCATAAGAAGAAGAAAGGTCACTTTAGTATAATAAGATATTTTGAGAAAGACACCACATTCATATAACTTTTATTACAGTGTACTTTATAATTCTATTTCATTATTACTTATTGCTGTTAATCTCTTATTGTGCCTAATTTATAAGCTTCATCACAGTTATGTATGTGTAGGAAAAAACACAGGACATATAGGGTTTTGGTACTATCTGAGATTTCAGACACCCGTTGGGGGTTTTTATCCCCCATGGGTAAGGACAAAGGGGATTACTATGCAGACCGAGGCATGGTTGGGGCCTCGGTGAGCAAAAGCAGAACCCAAACCCTAGTTAATAAGGCTTGCCTCCGCGGGAGAACTGCTTCTGCCCAGGTCATTTTCCCATCTCCCAGGCTGCCACATGAGGACTGCTGAGCAGAAGGCAGGCTTAGAACTCCTGCCTGGGAGCCTGAGCAGCAACGCGAAGCCACTGGCTGGATGCCCCAGTGGGGCTGCAGTGGATGAAGGAGGCCAGTCAAAACCTTCCCTGGGGGTTCGTAGGTCCGTGGGGACCACTTGCCTCTGACCTTAGCTTTTTTTAAAATCTAAGACCAATCAATTTGCCAAGAACATTAGCCATGAGGAGCACTGAAAAGACAAATGGGAAAGGGAGAGGGCAAGGCCAGCTCCACCCGGGTACTTTGCCGTAGGACCTAGAGAGAGTCACAGGCTCATTGGAAGTGCTTGAAGCTACAATCATTTTTTTTTTTTTCCTGCCTTTGAAAACTGGTCAGCCACAGGGCCAGCTCCTCCCCTTCTGGCTGCTTCCCCAGGTCTACTGCCGGGCTTCCCCATGGTAGGATT
Organism: Anoura caudifer; assembly: GCA_004027475.1. Classification (NCBI taxonomy): domain Eukaryota; kingdom Metazoa; phylum Chordata; class Mammalia; order Chiroptera; family Phyllostomidae; genus Anoura; species Anoura caudifer. The sequence goes on from PVKU01003276.1 coordinate 169,782, forward strand.
CCCTCATTGCTCAGATCTGAGAGTAACTGGTTCCATTAGGGCTCGGCTGAATGCTTAAGACTCAACCAAAGGTCGCTCTTGCCGAGTTTGCATATGTGACACCACTCATCAGCTCGACTTCTACGGACTGTCACTCTGGACCACAAATGCCAGTCCTGTCATCATGCCCATTCAGCCTCCGAGGCTGGAGAGAAGGACCTACAGGGTATAAGTTTGGTGGCAGCTGAAGATAAACTATCCACCTCACTTGGCACGATCCCCGAGGGAGAGCTCTCACCCTGGGGCTGAGACCTCACTCCGTGGGGGAGCCTCAGTCACCAATGAGTGCTGCTTGGAGTCTGTGTCCTTAGCCATTTTGTGGACTTCAGCAAAGCTCCCAGAAAGCCAGGTTCAGGGTTTCCTTCTCACTTGGGTTTGCCACCTTGGATCTGCATTGGCTTGCAGGGTCCCCCCGCCCTCAGGACATGCAACGGCATGAGGACTGGGACTGGGGAGCTGAAGGACCCGTGCCTGCCTGGGCAAGACCTGCCCGGATGATGATGGAGGTATTGCATTGTCGTGCTACCGGGCTATTGCTCTTGTCAACACTTTGATCCCTCTTACGCCAGCCTTCAGCCTCTTACGGGTCTCCCACCGACAGAGCACTATTCTAGAGAGCGCAGCTCCCCCTTTCATCTCCTGTAGACATCTATGGGCCCCTCTGAGAGCAAGAAGGCTGAGAAAACCTTGTTCCAGAGGAGGATTTTTTTTTCCTGCTCACATGGTGCTAGCCCTAGGCCCTAGCAGAATATGGCTTAATGAAGTCTTTGTCCTACACCTGCCAAAGTAAACAAATAGAACAGTTTATTATATCATGCCCTTGACTCTGAATCATGCCTCCAGTCCCCGGAGAAGTTGCAAAGCTGATAACCTTCAATGAGTTCAATGCGTCTCCTTGGCATTGGACAAAAGGTATATTTTGGCTTAACACTTACAGAAGTCTCTTTTTTTCATCCAATGGTCATTGATATTTTCAACTTCTTCTCTTGGCCTTTCTCTTTTCTCAAAGATATGAGTGTGAATTCTCAGCTCCAGTTTCCTTTCCCCTGCTATATAGCAACCTGGCCACTTCAACTTATTTTATCCTATTTATTTTATTTTCTGGTACTTGTGATTAAGTAGGAGATGCTAGTTCTGTAAATGAAAAAAAATTTGGGCTGCTGAAATAGTGTTTTGGTTTCCTGCTTTGTTTTTATGATGAAATTCCATCACTCAGTCTTTATTCTCTCCTCCCCCCCACTCCTTCTTTGCCATTAAAAAGCATATAGGTAACGCCTACCTGGTTCGGGTTCTAGAATTGGTCACTTGGCCTTGTTTACAGTCAGCCTGATGGGGTTGTTCTCAGTGCGATGCAGACCCTCTTCAGTGATAACCTGTTAGTCTGGTGAAATCTTATGACCAGAAGCCAGAAAACTTCCCTGGGGACAGCGATCTGTCCCCCTGGAAGTCTCTGCTCCTAAATGAACAACCACCACCACACTGACACCAGCAAAGATCGACTGAGTTGACGATGTGTCACCTGCCTGTGCGGGGTTTCTGGTTCTCCAGAGCTGGACACAGAGAGAGCAGCGTCCCCTGGCAGGAAGCTCCAGTGTTGGGACGGGACTCCCTTTCCTTGGAAGCAGGGATATAAGTGAAAAGACACAGAAATGTGGCTCTAGCCACCTCCCCACCCTTAACTCCCCCACAGGTTAGAATCTCATGGAGTTTGCAAGTAAACAGGCTTCTCTTAAGCGTAAAGGAATGCCATAGGAGACACACAGGATGAGCCCAGAGACAGAATTCGATGCTACCCTTCTTTCTTTTCTCCCCCTGAGCCAGGCCATGTAATATGGACATTTCTGGTTTAAGATATCCCAGATGTGAAAGTGGTTATGATTGTGAGACAGACAGCATATCTGGGTGGAAAAAATTTATTTTCTGAAATGAGGAGCCTGGGTATGATCAGCCTGGGAATAATAATTTCCTCTAATCTCCTTTGATTAAGGTTATGGTGGAGAAAGGCTTTCATGGTATCATTTTTATAGCTATACGTTTACCTTAAAGGGAGTGAAATTTAGGGGAATTAAAAAAGGTTTTCTAAAAAAATTTTTCTTAAAACACTGAAAACTAAAAAGAACATCCATTCTTACCCTTTACATTTTGCCCTTTGTAGTTCTCTAAATAAAAGCTGGTATTATATGAGCAAAGCTGTGACTACATGACCTATCTTGATATTCCAAAATAAGGTGATTGAAAACCTGTAATCAAGTCTGAAAATGTCATTTTCAGTCTCATTTTGTAGCTTCCTTTTCCTCCATGAATTCCAAATTTATACTCCAAGGGATCAGAATCTCCAAAATTGTTAGATCTATCATTGTGACTAGACAGAAACCCAGGACTAAATGAACAGAAGAGAAAGAAAGGCTTTAATAAGTTGTCAAAAAGAAACAAAATGGGAGTGAAGGTTAGTCCCGGCCCAGACCCCGCCCACACTATGGGTGTGAGTTTTATAACTGCGAGATTCCGTCCTGCCTGCCAGCCCTCCCCACTCCGAATGGTTCTGACAACTGCGGCACCGGAGGAGCGACGGCGCTTTGAGGCTGGCCGGCCGTGCGATGACAGGGAACAGATGGCATGGCAGGAAGACCGGAGTGACACTTGCTAGCACCGAGGTCCTGGGCAGTTCTTCCAGAACCTCAGTTTCTCCCTTTGTAAAATGGGAATAAAACTGTTTCACAGGGCCATCGTGAGAGTTAGAAAGAATATAATTAATTAATAGGAGGCATTTGGTAAATGGCAGCTCTCAGAATAGGAATGACCTTTGACCCAAGAACAAATCAATTCTGTCTTGGCCACAAGCTGTCCCAGAACCTTCCCTCTAACAGCCCTGTTTACTCTAGGGCAGGGAAGTTTGCTCATCATTCTCAGAACACAAACACTCTCAGGGCAGTGACTAACCTGGCTTATTGACTGACACTCGCTTGGGCTGGTAGCCAGGAGAGGGTGCTCAGACATCCACGCGTGGTAAAGGGCAGCTTAATTACACTCACTGAGTTTTTCTATTGTACGGAAAGGGAGATAGTTTCATGGTGACATGCTCTGTGAACAGAGCTCTTTTTGACCAAGTTGCTCTGGCTGCTGTGGCCAGAGGGTGGGACTGGAAGAAGAGGCAAGAGTTTCTGGGCACTGCTGGGCGGGGCCATGACACAGGACGGTAGTTCTACTTCTAACGCTAACTTGCCTTTGTACGGAGCTCTTCAGCTTAGACGGACCCGGAGCCTGTCTGGACGGACTGGATCCTCCCCTACGAGACACCGGGCCCAAAGCACCGGCCTCATTTTATAATAAAGAGCCAACAGTCTGAAAGTGGGGTTAACAGATTTGCTCACGATTGCGCAGATGAAGAGGAGCAGGATCAGGACTCAAACTCGGATCTTTTACCTTTCTTGCTCAGGACTCTGTTCCTCAGGCCCTGCTTTTTCTCCCCAGTTTTAGCTCTAAGGCACCAGCAAATTCCACAGCTCAACACTCAGGTCTAGAGATGGATTCAGTCTCTACAAATCCATGTAACTATGAGTAAGTCACTTATGTTCTTTGAAACCCAGTTTCTACCCTAAATGGGGATAATGACAGCCCTCAGAAGTTACAAAGAGTCAAAGGAATAGTGCATATATAATTATTATATGGCATTCAGAACATAACAAATGCTAAAACTTCCATTATTGATTTTACTATTGTTGCTGTTGTGATCTGTCCTCTGAGGCTTTGATGTCCTCCGTGGAACCTGGGAGGCAGCCATGGGGTAGAAGAAAGAGCATCAGACAGGGCATCTGTCATAGGACCAGAGTCCAAGCCCTGGCCCTGCTGCCCACCAGCCACGTGGCCATGGGCATGCCACTTCACTGTTTCGCCTTGGTCTCTTAATCTCCAAAAAATGAGGCTAACATATATGTGTTTCCTGGAGCTACCATGACAATGGAATGAAAGTAAATCCCTGTAAGTATCCCATAAAAGACAGGCAGTATGCAAGACTGAGCAGAAATCCACTACTGGAAATCTCTACTTCTCCTCCCATGTTTGGATAATCAAGTATGTTGCTGAAGAGCCTTCCGTATCACAAGTGTGGCTATAAACTTGGATCCCTCTTTTGTGACTCAGGGAAGCTGCACAAAACATATACCAATTCTGTCACTGACTTTCCTGGTGCCGTCCCGGGAGTCCAGGATGAGTGGCCCAAGCATACCAAGCATTGCTCCGGGGTGAGGGAGTAAGGCGCCAGTGGGGAAGTGATGACTAGCTGGACAAGAAATGAAAAGGTAGAATGTCCAGCAGAGTAGGCGCAGGCCGATTTTGGGAGGTTGTCTCAGCAGTGGAAGAGAAGACAGCCGGCACGGGTGTGCGCTTGTCCAAGTTGAGAGCTTGGAGAAAGACTGATGTACTGCCAATGAATGCAGCAGGAGATAAAAGGCCTGCCTGACTTAGAACACAGATAAGCCCTAGGGAATGAATGGATGTACTTGACTTAGTTTCTAGCAAGATGCCTCATTTCTAGGAAGACACTCAGTTCCTAGGGAAATCATTAACTTGGGAGAACATGACCCAGTCTCTTGCAAAATCATGACCCTCCAAAATATGTACTTGATTCTTGAGTGAGATTTCTTGTATAAGAAAAGCCAAAGCAGAAAGAAATGGATTCCTCAATAGAGCTCATGTCCAAGTTGAACTTTTTTTTTCTCTTGAGGAAGGTTTGGCTAACCTGTTATCACTCCTGTTAACCCGGCAACAGAAAAATGAATCAATTCTCCTTTCAATCTAGCAGTTACCCAGTTACCTCTGCTTTATACAGCCTCCTTGAGGCAACAAGAGGGAGATCCAGTTGCCAAATGACTCTGAGAAATTTACCATTTGACCCAGGTGAGAGCTGACTAAGGGAGGGGTCCTGTTAGGCACTCATGCACATTTATCTTGGTACTTCTATCGCACCACTACTAGTAACGCTGCATTTTTAGAAATTTGCCCTGCGATCAGAACACTTGGACTTGTGCCTGCTTCATCGGCTATAAGCTGTGCAGTCTCCTTTTGTTCCAAGTCATTGGTAAACTTCTAGCATGACAACTCAATTTAACACAAATTTCTTAAATATTAGCTGTGTGTGAGGAAGGGGAACCTTGGACCAGGAACAATGCATTCTCTTACCCTAGATAAAAAGATAAAAAGATAAAATCTCTCCACCGAAAGTTATTCCTATGTCCTACGCCTACTCCCTTTAAGGATTTTTCACTGTAATTAAAGCCAAACAAAATGTCCACATGAGAAATAAAAGACTCTGTTCAAAGGACCACAACCGACAGCACCAGAAACAGGAGGATGTGGGAAGATCCTGGGCCCTGTGTTTCCATCTACAATATAATCACAGAAATATGTCTCCATGTTCTACCCTGTAAAGATGGTCACTAATGAAATGCTACTGAACGTGTGTGCCACACACACATACATACGTCTATATATTCAACATATATTAAAATCTACGAGGTATGAAAATGAACATGAAGATGACAACTACTCTCAAAAAAGTGGACCAAATATCCTTTTCTAAATGGAATGGGTGAGTACGATAAAGTGAAATTCTTAAGTTCTTTGCGCCAGCTAGTGCCTGTACATTGTTTCACGATACTTTGGAGCCGGAAGAGACTCCAGAAGCCATTCACGTTCAACCTCAGACATCATGCTCTTATTCCACCTTCCTATCTGTCACCCACTATTCCGCTCATTACTCAGTTGCTGCTCAAACACTTCTGGGGAAACGGAGGTCAGTGCTTCGGGTAGTAATTGCAGTGAATCGTTAATCAGATGGTTTACATTGCGAGGAATGTCCAGCTCTCGCACTTTCCACTGCGCTTCTTCTAGCCTTCGGAGCAATCCCTCCTCCTCCCACGTTATACATCACTAATGCTGAGCTTTAAGCAAATACTGATTCCTAGTAAGGTACTAAAGAGCTATAGATATGCAAAACACAGTGGATGAATTGTAAAACCACAATACTCAAGGCACATTGTAAGAGTAGACCTAACATTTGTGCTTCCCAGGAAAATATCCTCCTCGTTCGGTAAGTGCAGAGTAAGAAGAGGGCCCCAAGGACTGTTTGGACGTTATCAACACTAAGGCATGAAGAGAAGCACATGCAAGACCTGTTTGTCCTGCTTTGACTTTGGTCTACACCCAATGTCTTTTCATGGTCTCCATGAATATTTAAACAAAGCCAAATAACCCATATTTATCAGGCACATAATACTTCTCTGAGATGTTTAGCCTTTTATTTTAACATCTTGTGTAGTAAATACAACTGTAGTATGTGTAGCAGCTCAGAGGCCTCATCAAATCTGTTAATACCCTTTTAAGATGCTTCCAGCGCTTGTCTGCCCTTGACAGCATGAGGCATCCTAGTTCCAGGTATCTGCTGTGAAATAACCATGAAGGAGTAAAGAAAAAGATATTTGAAAACAGGACCTGGGAACATCCTTTATTCCTGGACCCTAAGACCATGTCCTCACAGACACCAGACCTTTCAGTTTCACACGTGGCCAGTCACGGGTCTATTCTGGAAGGCAGCCCTTACTTGCTGGCACTAACACTAGTAGAACACAGACAAATGCGTAAAGATCCCTAGATCAAGAGCGGGTAACATGGCGTAGCTAAGACCAGAGACTCTGAAGCCAGATTGCCTGGGATCACCTAACTGGTTGTATGACTTTAAACAAGTTGCTTAACTTCTTTATGCTTCAGTTTCCTCATCCATAAGATAGAGATAATAAGAGAACTCACCGATTGCTTTAACAGGTAATTTATGTGTTTGCATTGAGTCCATCTTTTGCCAAGCACAGTGCAATCCAGCTGAGAAAATCATGCCTCTGAATCAAGAGGCCTGACTTCAAGTCCTCTACCATGACTCGCCAAATCGCAGATCCAGCCCCTTCACCCAATCCTCGAAGCTCTTGGCAATCCGACCCCAACCTGCTCTTTTCAGCCACCCTAGTGGTCATTTCCCACGTCCTCTTTGTGCCCTCCACCCATCAGACTCCTTGCAATTGCCCAAAATACAAGAGACCTGAGCGTCACGGGAGGGTGTTTGTGCTATTTCCTCTGTGGAATCTCCTCCTTACTCTCTTCTTGTTCAATAACTACCCCCACTTATGTCCATGACTGTATCACGGCCCTCTCCTCCACTGGACTGTGTGTTTCTCGAAGGTAAAGAATGGTCACCTTTTCATATGGTGGGTGGGCAACATCAGTGCAAACAATTGAGAGATTAAGTGAATACATTTTAGATATATCTCTTAGAAACGCTGACCATAATGTGGCTCTTTTCTACCTTAGAAAAATATGTCAGGGCATCTGTCTGAAAGTAAACTAACAATACAAGATATGGGAACAACGCAACTCATACTAAGGACATGAGTGAGATAAAGCCTTGCTCTGTTCCTACAATCCTCTGAGAGGCTGAGAAAACATTCTGTTATTGGAACATGTGTCTGCTGTCAATCAAACAGGTGATGTTTGATGACCCCATTCATATCCTTGTTCTTCAACATGTTGTAACTCCTTGCTGGCTTCTCACTGTCATGGTAGATCCTGCGGTTTGGTAGATCCTGCGATCTGGTAGGTCCTGCTCCTAAAGGGCACTAACAAGGAAAGGATCTGAGCTGACCACATCTTTCATCTGGCTCTGGAAGGAGCACCACCACTGGCTGCCTTGTTGACCTGCTGCCTTGAATGCTTCTTTGTTTGAGAATGGTACTGTCAGAACAACTAGGCTGACCTTTTCTACAGGCAGTAGGAAAAAGAATGGGTTCTTGTGCTACAGAAGTTAGGCTCTTGGCAAAATATGGTTAAAAAAATCCTTAAGACACCATCAAACATGTGGTTATGCCAGACGTGAGTGTCCACAAAAGATGCTTTGCTCAGCAGGACATTTTGCTGAGCGTATAACCAAAAAGACCCACCGGATGGAAGAAAAGAGATGAAGAACTAAGAATTCTTGAGCTCCTGCCATGGCCACAAATCATCCTGCTGTGTCTGAAGTTATCGCAAGGAGGCAGATAGCAAGCAACCTGGTCTGCCGAAACTTTGGATCCAATACTGTTCTCCCTACCTGTAGTCTGACGTAATTTCCCCCGCTTGTGGAGGAAAGGGGAGCAGGAAACTACTAAATGATGGTCCGATAGTGTTAATGCAGATCTGAAGGGGCACTGTGTTAGGCTAACATAGCTTTGCTAATAGGATATCAAATACCTGTGTAAAAAAAGCAACAGTTCATATGGAGCAAGGAAACTATCAGTCAGACCGTCTTCCTTCTTGAATATAATTTCTAGCAGCAAAGCTCCTCTTTTCATCCATTGGACAAACATGAAAATTGTGAGTCTTCACCAAAAGGTCAGAATTGCTACACTAAATATTTTGGGCAGGTGGTTAATGTTTCTCTCCTTGAACCTTTGTCTTTGTTTGGTATCTTTGGTGTTGCAAGTCAAGATTGAGAAAGTCAAGATTGATTTCTTTTTGAGGGTCACGAAGAGAACAACATAACCCTTATTTTTATTGGTGGTGATAAGAAAACTCATCAGAGGGAGGGGCATCCATGTTTCTTAGAAACATTGTTTTATGGGGCATTGCTTTTATAATACCTTAGGGAGTGCATATTTCAAAGAGTAATTGTGTGAAACTTTTCTCTCAGAACAAGATTGGAATTTAAATGTGTCGCCTTACTTCTGGATTAGACAAGTATCCTGGGCTGAGAGTACATGCACATGCTTACACATGATGATGGCATGTTTAGCTAAGTTTTGAATCTTACGTCCAGGGTAGGTCCGCTTTGTCCAGGGCAGCGTTGGGGATTTTCACTGTTCAAAGCAGAGGGTACCAACAGGATACCTCTAAAGCTGTGCTGAGGCCCAGTCGTATTTTCTGGGCTTTTTAGTGTTATTCTGCAAGGACTCTCACCTCACCAATCATATTCCTCCCAAGGAACAGTGGTGTGTGATGTCAGTCAAGTGCTTTCCTGGTAGACATAAAAGGCATCATCTTAGAAGAAAAAATGAATTTGTGTGAGATTCAAAAGATTTCTAACAATATGGGAAATACCACCAATTCCAGACACTGGACTGACAAGTTCCACACGTGACACGGCAGAGAGAGGAGGAAGACCTTGAGTGACCCAATGCAAGAGACGCTGTTTTAGGCATCTCCATATGTCTACTTCCTGAAAATTAGGTGACTTGAATTCAGGTGGCGTACAAAGACAATAAATAATGCCGTGTCCTTCAGGGCGTACGCCGAGGGCCCTTTTAAGAAAGTCACAAAAATATGGTTAACTAGCTTCCTGTCACGCCAGGAAAAGGAAATGTCCTTTCCCCCAGGACATTTAGTCATCTGTCAAAAGGTTTCCTTGTTGAGACAGCTCTTTAAAATACTAAAGACTGCTAGAGAGACCATTACACATTTGAATTTACAGGCAGATAAAAGAGAGAAACATTTCAGGTGTTTTTCCAAACTTCGGTTCAATTAAATGAGGCGTTTAGCTCAGATTCATGGGGGAATATATAGAATCATAAAATCTTAAAACTTGAAAGGATTTAAAAAGACATTTATTAGATTTTCAGAAACAAGTCCCTATTTTTGACTACTTATAAAGACCTGGGGTGAAAGAGGGGAGAGAAAGAAAACTCGACACAATACCCCCAACCAAGACCTATAGTCATCCACAGCCAGAAACTTGAAAGAACTGTCAGGATGAACATGATTCATGGCACTGAATTGAAAATCAACAGGATCTGCTGCTGAAAACAAAAACAAATGGTTGGCTTCAAAGAAGGTGGAGAGACAGTTCATTCCTTTCCTGAAAACTGTTTAGTTCTCCCCCTGCTGAACAAAACTACCTTCAACCCAGCAGGTGAGCCTGTCTATATTTGTACAAAAATCTCAACCCCCAGAAAAAAATAAAGTTGGATGTTACAAGACTGAGCAGTAGCACACTAAAATCCTGGGACACATCCAACAACAAAAAAAGCTAGGGGAGAAAGGAAGAGGCCTGAGAAAGGGCATCCCAAAGATCATGGATTTTTGTGCTCTCTCTGTTGAGTGCAGGGGAATAGGCAGTGGGGGAAGAGAAGATTCTATCTCCAGGCACAAAGCTGCATCAGCCACATGCCTGTTAGAAGCTGGTATTCAACTAGGACATGTCACTCTGCCCCTCCAGCTGTGGATCAGAGGACTCAGAGCCTAGTACATGGTGAGCAGGTTCAGGAACACATTGCACATGATCTGTGTTCACAAACACTGCATCTAAGTAGATTGATTTTCATTTCTGGATGAGTAAGCATGAAAAATCAACAGCATAGACAAGACAAAAAGAGCATCGCAAGGGAACTGAAAGACCATCTCAGAGATAATTTTAGAAAACGGTTTCACATCCTCAACTGAGGTAGAAACAGGACGTTGTGAAGAGAGACAGGTAACTATTATGACACAAAGAGATGGAAGGAGAAAGGTTGTGGGTGAGATACGGAGGGTTCGTAGAAAAGCCAAAACTGTAAGTATTCATACGTTCACTGAAGGCAGTCAGAAGTAAAGCTGATGCTGTCGGAAACAGAATCAGACACTCCCTAAAATACACAGGCTCTATGTGGTACCTCCTAAAAGGGATAAACGAGATAGGAGATGGTAGATCAGAAAATGGAGAATGGGATACAATCAGTGTTAATGTGTGCTCATGAAAAGGAGACCAACGATCACAAAGAGACAGCACTTACACTCTCACCAGACAGCTAAAATGGAAGTGACAGCACGAAATGTTAGTGGGGGTACGGAGCAACTGACCCTCATCAACTGTCGGTAGGGATGGAAATGAAACAACCTCTCTGAAAACCTGCGGGCAGTTTCTTAACAAGTAAATGCATTCTCACCATTTGACCTCAAAATTCCACTCCTAAGTAATTATCCAAAAAAAATTCTAAAAACTGCGTTCACAACAAACCTAGTAAGAATGTTAATAGAAGCTTTATTTATAATAGCTCCAAACAGGAAATAGCCCAGGTATCCACAAACTACACTACAATAAACAAATTGTAGTGTAGTCATAGAATACTACTCAGCAATAAGTGAAATGAATTACTGATACGAGCAGCAACATGGACAAATCTCATAAAATATAAGTGAAAGAAGTCATTTCCATAACATCGTATGATTCCATTTATACAACCCTCAGAATAGGCAGAGCTAATCTTAGGTGGTAGAAATCAGACCAGTGGCTGCTTCTGGCATCAGGATTCCGTGGGAAGGGGCTTGAAGACGTTTGCTGGAGCGATGGAAATGTCCTATATCTTAACAGGGACACGGGTTACTCAGGTGTATACGTTTGGCAAAACTGATCAAAGTATACACTTAGTCTTTGTATGACATTGTATGTAACTAATATCTCTAAAAGGCATTCAAAATTAAAAAAAATATTTTAAAAAAGAATAAATAAAATATAAACAAAGAAATACTCAAAATTATAAAAGAAATTTTTAAAAGCTCTTCCCAGGGCTAATAGAATACCAGACTCCGGAAATTGAAATGATTCAGCAATCACTATGCAAAATCAGTAAAAAGAGCTCACACCTAGATACATTATTATAAAATATTTGAATTACAAAGTGAAACCCATAAATATCCAGGAAGAAAAATAGATTATTAAGAAACAAAAATGTGGATGATCTCAGAAGATGTTTCCACCAGAGGACTAAATATGAAAGGAGAAAAGGATGGTGGGACAAGAATTTTATACCCAGATGAATCACTCTTTTTGTATGTTGAAAGCCGAAAGAAATTTGTTGAAGCCAACCCCTTGGCTTCAACAAAACACCAGGATCCAGCAGAAGTAAGGCCTGCTTGAGTGTGGTTGGTAGGGTAATAATGTGGGTGTAACAATTTATAGTTACAATTTGAACATTTCACCTAAAATGCCATATGGTGTGCTTGAGGGTGATAGCGTTATGTTACATGGTTACGATTTTGTAATAGAAGATTTTGCAATAAAAGGGGGCATTATTTGTGCCAGACCTTGTATATGACCTATTTACCTTATTCCTGATAATTCTTGAAGATATCCTTTAGCTGCCTACAGATAGCTAATAAAATGTCAAAATGAGCTATTTGTGGTATGAGGACAATAGCTATGGACACAGAAACCAGATAACCACGGAACTGCCTAGGAATATATTATATATATGATTGCACTGCTGAACAGATAAAACAATTCACAAAAGAGAAGTCATGTAATACAAAATTTTATTGACAGTAACCCAAATAAAAAGTGTTAAATCATTTTTTAACAAATACTGAGGAAAGGATGAGAAGGAAGTAAAAATGGATTAAAACTTTCATTTGTGATGGAGTTACTCTAACATACCATTTCATCTGAACTTGATTTAAAACGCGAATGGTCATGCTGTTGGTAAGTATAATAAAGAGGTAGAAGTGTTTTTGACAAATCTTAAGTACAATCACTTGTAGAAATAAAAAAGTGGATGACTCTCTTCTAAATCATTGGCAAAATAATAGCAAAACCAACCCACAGTATGATGAAAGATAAATACCAAGATTCGCAAAGTACTGAAAAAAGTCAGATCAAATCAACAGAATTTTGACTGTCATGACCGATGTAAATTTCCAAGCTAGAGGAAAAGCACTTCTGCAGTGAAATACACTTTAGAAATTCTCTGCTGAACTCAGCTAAACTGGTTTTCTTACTGCAGAGCTCAGACTCTTAATATATTAATATGAGCTATAAATACCTGGGAGAGAGGGTTTCATTTGTAGCATTTCCCAAGTTTATTTCATTAGCTCTCACAGAATATACTCTGAAAAATATTAGGCAAGAGGCACTCTTTTTAAAAGTGGCAGTGAGAGAAGATGCTCACTATTATTATTTAATAAAGTTGTAATCAATGCTGCAAGACATCAAATAAAAATTAGATGCAACTCTTGGGAGAAGGAAAATTATCATTACAGACATCATGATTATGGTTACAAATTTTTACAATCAACTAGAAACTCTTATAATTAATTACAACGAGCTAGTCAGAGATGAAAATGCAGGCACATTACTAATTTTCATATGTCCCAGCAACATTAGAGGGAAGATATGGAACAAAAGATGCATTTAAAATGAAAAACTAAAATTATAAGATGCATAAGAATAACCCTAGCAAGAAATGTGAAGGACCAACATGAATAAAACTATAGCATTTTAGTGAGAAATATAAAAGCAAACTAAAGTAAGATGGCCAAAGCTTCTCAGTGGGCTGACTGAGTATAAAATGAATGCCATTTCTTCCACAAGCGGTCTATAGACGTAACACATTCCCAAATTACCAATCGGAGACACAGGAGATGTGTGAGAGTGTGTGTGTGTGTGTGTGTGTGTGTGTGTGTGATCCCGAGTTGCTTAATAACAGGGATGCGTTCTGAGAAACACGCATCCTTGATGCGGAAGAATCAGGTCATTTTATCTGGTATGAACATCACGGAGCACGCTTATGCAGACCACGATGGCGCAGCCCACTCCACCCCTGGGCTGTACGGTCTGGCCGTTGCTCCTAGCCTGCAGCCTTGTACAGCATGTTCCTGCACTGAACACCGTTGGCAATTGTTACACAATAGCAAGTATTTGTGCATCTAAACGTTAAAAAGGTACAGGCAAATACAGCATAAAAGATAAAAATGGTGTCCTTTCATAGGGCACTCACCATGAACGGAGCTTGCAGGACTGAGGGAATGGTGAGTGAATGTGAAGGCCCAGGTTGTACTTCTGCGGGTTTTATAAAGGCTGTACACGTAAGTGACACTACATTTACAGAGAATATTTCTCTTCGATGATAAATTAAATTGAACTTACTTAACTATTTACTTTACAAACTTTTAAATGTTTCTTAAATTTGAATCTTTTGTAATAACACTTAGCTTAAAACTCAAACACACTCTACAGCTGTACAAAAACATTTTCTTTCTTTATCGCCTTATTCTTTTTTTATAGTCCCTACCATATAGATCTTTATTAGGACATAACGAATGTATGAATCACTCAAATGCAAAGCAGCAAAAAAAGAAATACCTGTGTCTTCAATTATATCTTTACCTTTAGTCTTTTCTTCCATCTTTATGTTTTTTTGTTTGTTTGTTTGTTTTACTATTTAAGTTTCTTTGTTAAAAGCTAAGAGACAAATGTACACATTGACTTAGGCCTAAACAGGGTCCTCCACCTCCACACCGTGTCCCACCGGAAGGCCTTCAGGGCAATAACTTGCAGAGAGCGGTCACCTCCTGTGGCGACAATGGCTTCAGGACAAGCACCCTGTGGCGGTGTCACTCCTCTCAGAACTATGTCCATGGTGACTGGTGATTCTCTTGGTTTATTTCTTTTACTCATCATAGATTTGCTTGTAAGCAGATCATGCACCTTGAATATTCCTCTCCACTAACAGAAACCTTTTGGTGTTGTGGTCCATGTTTTCATAGTTTTTAAGGAGCTTGTTGAGAGCTGCTAAAGCTTCTACTCAACCCTTCACTATGAGTTTTCTTGGGGTTCTATTCATCTCCTGCAGTTTTCTCTTGCCTCTGCTTCAGCTCTGTGTCCCAGTTCCCACACTGCTCATTGGTCAATTCCTCAGAGGTCACCCCTAGGAGCTCTTGGATGTCATCCTCATTCTCACCCAGGTTAAAGGTGTTGGCCGTCTCAACCACAATCTGGCTCATTTTTGCAAACTTCTCATCCCTGACAAATCCTTTGAAGTCACAGATGAACCTCCTGAGTGTCTTCTCCAGATGCCATTCATATACCACTTGGTGACATCAGCTCAAGCCCAAGCAAGGTTCTGATGCAGCTATAGACATTGTAATCCTTCCAGCACAGCATCAGAGTCTTCCTCAGTTGCAGCAATGGCCTGGGCACAGGTCCTCCTCAGGCAGGAGGCCTTAAAAGCTGCTGTAACTCCTTGACCCATTGGTTGGATCACGGAGGTGTTTGGAGGGAGAAACCCTGCTTTGCCGTTGAGAGGAAGGTCACCAGTGCCAGGAGGATGTCTGAGAGTGTTATCACCAATAAGCAACATTTGGAAAGGTATGTTAGTCTCCAAAGAGAATGTCTCCATTTTGCTGGCATCGCAACTCACGAAGGCATCTCGGAAGAAAAGCTGCATCACCCATGGCGTCTCAGCGGCTCCTGCAGGGCGCTGGAGGTGTGCGCTAACGGATTCCTGAAGGCCCTGGGGTTCGTCCAGTGCCAGATGGAAAAGGGTTTTGGTCTGCAGCTTACAACATGGCCCCCGAACAAGATTGTTTTCCTGTTTTTAGGAGCCTTGACACCTGGCATTGACTTGATTTCCTTATGGCTGACAGTCCTTTCAGACATCTGTTTCCGGAATAGGGAGGTTCCATCCATATCGAATATTTGCTCTGGCAGGTAATCTTCCTCCACAATCAACTTATCTAGAGTTTTCCAACATTCTTCAGCTGCCTTCCCATCACGGGCAAACTCACCACTCACTTTCACATTATGGAATGAATGATTCTTGAATTATTTAAACCACCAGCACTAGCAGAGAATTCAACACTGTAGTTGGGTCTGGACTTTTTATTTTCCTTTTTTTTTTTTTTTTTTTTTTTTTTTTTTTTTTTTTT